>JACMIG010000581.1:13678-29423 GCA_014805385.1 Levipalatum texanum
AAGATAGTCCCGCTATATTACGGTAGTCCCGCTATATTCATGTCAAACTAAATATTTCGGGATAGAACTCCAAAGAAGATTTTTTAAAAAATATATAAATATCTCAACGTTAGATAGTATTACTTTATTTTAAAAAAAAAATAGCATTGTTAATATTTTAAAAGTTTATTTTTTAATACAAATTCAGATTCCTCCACTGCAAGCGGCACTCCAGCGAGGAAGCGATTCGGAAGAGGCGCGAGGCGTGAGTCTCTCTTCCCCTTGATATATCCAATAGATTTGGTATGGTAGCGAATTTTTGGATTTGGTATGGTAGCGAATTTTTTGGTGCTGGTTTGGTAGTGAACCTGGTGGTTTGCCGTGGTACGCCAATCTGAAATCACATTGCCTATTCTTGTGGGCAATGCGATCAGTGATCGGATTTCTATTTATCTAGGAATAACCAAAGACTGAAGCGTGATACTCCGCGATATTGTCTGTCCTCGCCCATTCCTGAAAACGTCTATTTTTATAATTACGAAGTTCTACAGATTCGCCATCTTCGTGCGTCAGGAGGAGCGCCGCTTCGCAACCATGTACAGGAAGAAGAGGCTGGTTCCGAAGTGAATATTTTTCTGCTATTTATTTGGGGGAATCAATCGGCAATCTCATTTTCTAATTGCAGGGAAGAGGAGAAGCGTCTCGCGGCGTACGACAAGAGCGTCGCTCTCTTTCGCAGTCTCGAGAAGCAGACCATCATCTTTCCCGATGCCAGCTACGATACGGTAGGAGAAGATCGATCAATCGATTGATGGGATTGGATCTATCGATTGGAAGATAATACGGAAATTGCAGGAGGAGAAAAAGATGAAGCAAGCGCGCCGCTTACACACGTCGTCACAGTTTTTGGAGGCATTCGCGGAAAAGGTTTATATTTATTCCATAAATATGCGATCATTAGATCATTAGAGATAATTTGATTTGGTTTACAATGACTACACTCAAGGACAGTGATCCACCTGGAATACAATATTAGTGATTTCTCGAATTTCGACAGTTTTTGGAGGGTTACGCCGAAAAAGGTTTTTGTTTAATCTCAAACGATATCTTCGGATAATCAGAGAGTACTTGATTATGTTTGTATTTACTACATTCAGGGTCAGTGATCCACCTGGTATCTCGTCGGGCAACATTTCGATATTTTTGTCATTTCAGGCCGAAACCTCGGGCGTTGCCAGAGATCAGTTCAAGCGCAGCTTTGTGAAGGCGGGTTTTACATTTTTTGTCCCCCCAAAATCTACTAAAGCTGTGAGCGTTTACTAAACCAGGCGAACTCGCGTGGGGTTGGCTTGTGAATACTGCTAATGGCATTCCTTGACTAATTGTTCATCCGTGTTATCATAGTTGCATAAAATTTAAATGGGCGAAGAGGTAAGTGAAGTTATCGCACTTATATTTAGAAAGAGAATATAACAATATTACTTCCAGGTTGACGGCTCCACTCTCCCCTTCCTGCCACCCGCGCTCTCCGAGGAGTTTTGTGGGTGAGTCAGGCATTTTTTTGTTATCGATTACTCATCGATTAGACGATCCAGAAACACGGCGTTTCTTTCTCGCGGCCCTTCTCTAGTAAAATGATGAATTAACTTCACCGAAATCATGCTGATTTTGATCTATCGCGATCATGCAAATTCATTTCAGCTACTTCAACAACCGGGAGAAGCACGTCATGGCGGCGGAGAGGGTGTGCATTTAAATCATTATTTATCTTTATTTTTTCGATTTAAAAAATATTTCTCTATTTATTAACGTCTGATTCAGGCTCGCCTGGCGCGTGTCAAGGCCGAGAACGAGCGCCTGCGTCTGGAGCAGAAGGCTACGGAATCGCGATGCAAAGATGTGAGTCCACTATCCCTCTCTCCCATCTCCCCCTCTACCTCACCTCGCGCTTTAGTAATTTTGGTTGCGTCCACGAGTAGAGAAGCGCAGAAACACGCATCGAACCAATGATTGCGCACGATTGCTGCATTTATTTATTTTTTCCAATGAACTTTTTTTTCTAATCCATCGAGTTTTTTCAATCCATCGGTGACAATTCCGACATTCTCTACTTTTGCGGGTGTTGTCACGCAAACCTCGCTGGTACATAGAAGCCTTGCGCTCTTGAGAGCTGACATGTAGACGGGTACTATGAATCGAGCATTGGTGAGTGAATAGGGACACAGCTTACATCTCATAAACGCAGTAACTAGCGGTAGAAAACTGCGTCAAAAACGGCAGTAACGATCGTTTGACCGCACCTCCCACTTCCTCCCACCCTGAATCAATACGACGTTTATACCTTCGCCCCTTGCAGCTGGACGCCTCTTCAATCGAGGCCCGTAGTATGATTGGCGAACTTTCGGGCAAGATCGCCAGTCTGCACGGTGCCCTCGCCAAGATCGGAGTCCGCAATCTGCCCAAGCTGGCTGACATCATCAAGCGCGACGTCCCCGTCACACCGAGGTGATTTACTCGTTCCGGGTGGGCCCCGAATTCCGCCCTGTGCTATTATCATAAAATTCAACTTACGTGAAGGGATAGTTTGGCCGATATATTTGTGTTTTTTATCTGGACTGATATTCAAGCTCGGATTGCCGGGTGATAGTTGCATGAGTATTTCAATTGGAATAGCGACGTTGAAGCACATGGTTTCTTCTGTCACGCTGATTGACACAGAAAGTGACTTTAATCGTTCCGCGGAATATGCACAGTTCCACCCTGTGAGGTTTACCATAACAACAGTCCTACACAGTTCGCACTCCATGTGTGAGGGATATTTCTGCCGCTTTAGTTAGTTTTGTTGGAAATGCCAGAGCCGTCCATATTACCGGGTGGTGGAAGTATTTATCTTCAAGTTAGAATAACGACAGTGAAGCGCGTGGTTTCTCCTATCTCACTGGCGACACAGAAAAAGTGATTTGATCGGTCAGCGGAATTTCACCTTGTCCTATAAACATTACGGAGTGCAATTTATCGCTGTAATTTTTGTTAGTTAAAACTCACAAGCAGTGGCCGGACTTATTACCGGGTTGCAGCTGCATTTATCTTTAAATTGAAACAGCGACATTGAAGCGCCTGGTTTCTCCGGTCTCGCTGTGCTACGGAAACTAGGTGCATTAATGTCGTGCTTTGAATTTAAATTGGAGTGAACGCCCGCCCTCGATGAATCCAGAATGTTGACCTTTTCAGCTTCCGTACACGCCGCCACAGCAAGAGCACGGGAGGGCCGATGTCTCCGACGACTCCTACAGAATCCGGACGGGTCCGCAAGCCCAGCACCCGTGTCCACCTCCTCAGCTGCGACACGTGCAAGGAGGTGAGGGGAGGGATTTACGAATTATTTGTGTCTATTTTATTTTACTTTAACTACATCGAGGGAACCCGGTGTTTCGATGTAGTGACGTGTAAATAATATCGTTGTCGAAGCACACCGAACAATTTCTGTAGCAATTGGGCCAGTTACTTTATTTTTAAAAAAAGCATGCGATTAGTTAGGAGAGGGTATTACCACGGAGGGATTCTGCGAAAAATTATGCTTGTATTATAGTTCCAGGTGATTTCTCGCTAAGGATGGAGTAATAATGACTTTGTCGGATGCATTTCCTCCAATGGGTTGTCAATTATATCTTTTGACACATTTAAATTCCAGCAAAGCGACCAGCATCTGATTACGCAGTGCGACGCGTGCAAGCGACACTACCACCTCGGATGCCTCGATCCGCCCCTCGAGAGGTACGGCATATAATTGTAGATTAGAAAATAAGTTCTAAAATTTAATCGCGCTTCTGATAAATCTCGTGAAAAATAGAAAAAATGAATCTAAACCAGGGACGTTAATGCTGCAGTAATAGCATATTCGTTGTCATCATTCCTTCAACCATCGATGTATGATTCTGTTCCGTTTCTGTCACCACCGTAGCCAATGCAAGCCGCCAGAGTGGCGTATGACGAAAGAGCGCTCATGTTTTACCAGGGGCTTTGATGTCGCAGAAATTGTATAACAGCAGTTATCTGGTGCCTGTGATGATTCGCTAACGGTTCCCGATTTCACCAATACCGTCACATTCACATGTAGCTTTCTACACAGTGACGCATGATCGATGGACGCTCATTACCAGGGACACTGATGTTTCAGTAGTTGAATAATGGTCGTTATCGAATATCACTGAAAATGGACTACTCTGCCTTTGCCGGCACCGTTGCCAATCAATGCCCGTGTCAACTGAGTGTCGTATGATTCGTAACCGCGTATTTTTATCCAGGGACATTGATGTTGCTGTAATTACATAATGGTCGTTATCGAACATCAGTGGTAATGCGATTTACGATATCATCCTAATTATGACAATACCATAACCAACACGTGCCTCTTTCTGCAGAGTTGCGAATGATTGAATCAAGTTTTTACCAGTGGCATTTGATGTTGCAGCAATTGCATAATTCTTATTTAATTATCTGGTACCTCATTGTCAGACGATTTTCTGACCATAATTTATCTCAAAACCATTACCAACCCCTCGTTCGTTGCAGGATGCCAGTGCGCTCGAAGTGGGCGTGGCACTGCAGCGAGTGCGCCCTCGAGGAGGATGAGCGCGAGGCGGAGGAGAAGAAGGGCCGCATCCTGCCCGATGACGAGGTCGAAGAAGAAGAGGCCGATGGATCGGTAAGGGAAGCGAAAAAGGATCTGTACCGGAATTAAACTTCCAACCATTTCGAACCTGTTTTGGAGCTCTACCAACTGCGCCATGGTGTCGTGATAGTACAGTAGCCAATGGGAGGCTTACAGGACGACGATCGCCCGACGCGCCGCAAGCTCCGCCACCGCTCGGATAGCGAGAAGCAGCGCAAGGAAAATGAAAAGAAGGTCCGGTGGCTGAGAATTGGAATTTTATTCTGCCACCATTTCGAATGAGTTATAAAATCTGTATTTTGCAGGAAGAAATGCGGTGCTACAAGTCGGCGATAGCGCGCGGCGCCAAGCGAGCTGCAGCGGGTGGCCCGGCCGTCGTCGTCGCTGCTTCCGTGGAGAAGGCTGCGGCGGGTAGCTCGGGCGTCGTCGTTGCTTCCGTGGAGAAGGTGAGGGAAGGGGCTACAGTATCATTGGGCAAGATAACGAGATCTGGTTACGGTAGGATTGAGCAGAAAGCTCGTCAGTGTAAGATTGAGCTGGACGAATTGGATACTGTAGTATTAATCAACCAGGCGGACCCCGCCGCCTGCAGAGGCGGGGGCCGCCTGGTGTATGATTTTTGACCGATTCCGTAAATTAGTGTAGATACACTTTTTATCCACAGCCTAAATTAGGATTCTATTTCACGGTCACGGGATATATTACGGTCGCGGTTACGGTTGAAGTTTTCTCGAGACCCGAAGTCGTTTGGTCAAGGTCCCAGGTCTTGAGGACCCTCCTATGCACATGTCGTCACGGACTCACAGACAAACACGCCCTTTCTGTTGTAGTAGATACTGTTTCTTCAGGCAAAGAAGGAACCGTCGATGCAGGCGGATGCGAAGGCTCTTCAGGCAAAGGAGCCGTCGATGCCGGCGGATACGAAGAAGGCAACGCCGGTACTGTATCATTGAGTAACATGACGAGATCTGGTTATGGTAGGATTGAGCAGAGCGCTCGTCAGTGTAGAATCGAGCTGGACGAATTGGATACGGTAGTATTGATCAATGCTGATTCTTCAGGCAAAGAAGGAGCCGTTGATACCGGCGGATGCGATGACTCTTCCGGCAAAGAAGGGGCCCTGGATGCCGGCGGATGCGAAGGCTCTTCAGACAAAGAAGGGGCCGTGGATGCCGGTGGATGTGAAAAAGGCAACGCCGATTGCTGTCGCCGCACCTCCCGCCCCTGCCATCCACGCCACGAGATTCAGCAAGCGCAAGAGCGGAATGGGGGTGGGGATTTTATTTTCAGAGGTCGCGTTATGAAAATATGCCGTGTGGAGATCATTTCGATGGAATTTTAGAATCTGAAGACGTTGTCTATCGTAATTATGATGGTTTTGGAATGTAAACACATTGCTTCGAATCAAGAGAGAAAATTAACCGCTCGGAACGCGTAATTAATAATCATACGTCAATGGCCTCTCAATAATGGGTTTTGTTTTACGTTGAACTGACAACCGATGATGTATTAGTGGTTTGGGATAGACCAAATCATTATAGCAAGCACTGCAACTCTGAACTCGCTGGTTTTCCATCAACTGTTTGTATTAGTCGACAGCTATTGCAGTTTGCTTCAAATGGATATGAGATCGAAGTTTGAATGAGATTGGTTACAGTAATTCTCATTGCAGGCACCCGATACGGAGCCCCTTCCATCTCCGATGCCTTCTCCTGCTGCTATAGCAGCTGCTGTCTCTGCTCCATCGTCGCCACCCGCCAAGAGGCCCTCGCGAGGAGCCAGTGCGGCTTCTCCGATTAGAGGTAAGATCAATAAAGAAACTGTTTGAGTACGTTAACGACTCCACGTGCTAAGTTCCTGACACTACTGGAAATACAAGTGCACACCTGGATTTTTTTTCAAACAACTATCTATCTCATAAATCCCGTGAAGATAAGAATAGCACGTTGCTTTTCCTCACTATAATATTCACGCATAAACTAATTGGGGTGAATTCAGCCCCCTCGGCACAGGCAGCAGCGCCGCTGGCCGCGGCAACGTCGCCAGTTCCGTCACCCCCGAAGAAGAGAGGACGACCCCCCAGTGCCGCCACACTGGCAGCCAAGAAGAACGGCAGGTTTGTAAAATTAGGATGTTTTAATGCTTATTTATTTTATTTTCTCTTTCACTATTATTCGAGAAGAGGGCAAATACTAGCGAAAAACACAGTCGAACTTCTGATTGCAGGCTGGGTCACGACGAGAACGGAGAGGAGGCTCATGCTTGAATAATCACGAGTGCTTATTGTTGTATCCCAATTTCACAATTTCTTGAATCGATTATTGCCGACCTCGATCCTGTTCTTCACCTCGAAAAAAGTTTTTTTAGAATCCGTATAATATCGAGAACATTGTATTCCCTAAATTTTTCTGTTCCATTTATCCATGAAGAATGAACACTCTGTTTACGTTTCCATGTATGTTCAACTCGCGAACTCAAAAATTTCTCTTCACCACACTACTTAGGCTATCAAAATTGAATTTTCTTTCATAGTTTTTCTGCCTCGGGTTATATTGCTATCTCTGCATTCTCCATGTGTAAAGTTCCACAAGTGTTTACCCGGATATCCTGGGACCTAATTTTTCTGAAGATGATCATCCTGAAGTTTGCCTCAGATTCCCGTGTTGATTCTTTCCTATTTTTTCCTATTCCTTTCTTTCCTCGCTTTGCAATAGTTTCTAAACGGTCTCCTTTTCAACGATGAAATATTTTTTATATTCGCCGATCACATTACACAGCACAGGAAAGGTTGGCACAGCCTTGCAAAGTATCTGCAGAACAATCGGACGAGATTTCAAAATAAATAAAAACATATTTTTCATAGGGTTTTGTCCCGATGGACAACGCCTACGTCGACTTCAACGCGGAAGACGATTCCGATGTCAAAGTCCGTAAATTTTTCACTAGAGATTGCATTTTTTTCATTTCAAGAACGTTTAAAATCTTGGAATTGTACAGCGTGGCGATCACTATTTATTTTAAAAAAATACAGACGCGAGATCTGGATCCGGACGACGAGCGGCCGAACAGTCGCCAAGGGCCGCGTCCCAAGCGAGGCGATGGCCTCCCTCTCTACGGATCGGCCAACACGGCAACGCCCATGCCGATTTTCGGGTACTCCATTTGCTCTCGGTCGCTTATTCGAGAAATGCAGCAAGACCTACCTGACGGAGAGTCGTATGCATGCCGCGACGCAGGCCGTACTGAAGAAGATCCTCAATGTTAGCAAGGTGAGTGGCGAGATTTATTTACTTCCATGGTGCAGGTAAAGCAACTTTTTAGTAATTACAATAGCCTACAGTATTTTCGGCTCGCTGACGTTTATTACACCATTTTTCCCCCATATTTCCTGCCGAACCAAAATACATTCATATTCTTTTTGCAGGCCGCCCAGAAGTACAAGGTCCCGCGGAGCACGCTGCAGCGGAAAATGGCGTAAGTGCTCACTGCCGGATTTCCCTAATATCTTCGCAATTGTTTTCAACACTTGGTCTCCTTTCAGGCAAATCCGCAACGAATACGAGCGGCGATCGAAGGGCAAGACGCGCAAGGTTTGGGCGAGCTTTGTTTCCATTTGATTTTCGTCCCTTTTGCAGATCGAAATACAGGATCACATCCTGGACGACGGCTGGGAGCGCGCCTTTCAGAAGGATGCCGAAATGGTGATAACTTCAATTGAAACATAAGCTTGAACCAAATGTTGCCCAAGAAAAACATGTCTAGAAAGATAGTCCCTAGTCTGCAGTGTATAACCACAATTGCTCTCATCATCAGAACCCACGCCCGATTCTCGTTGACGATGATGACGAAGAGGACATCGCCATCATTGACGACGATCAGGTTTGATCCTTATGGTCATTCGTGAAATACCATTTTATCATTGCGTATCCGTAAATTATTATTTATTCAGATCGATGTCGAGGACGGCGCCGATTTTCCCGTGGACTTTCTCGATACGCCGTGAGTTGTTCTCTCATTCCGTAGAACCAAGCCAACTTATTGCTGGGCTCCGAAATTATATGTTTTCAGGTCAGCATCGAGCTGGCAAGACGCCAGCAATCTCCTCGGCATCGGCAGCGAGTGCATCGTGAGTTTCCCGAATTGGGGTTTGTGATCGGTAGATATTTCAGGTCTCCGAGGGCCCCTCTCCAATGCGCCTCGAAGAATCGGAACAATACGAGGAGGACACAAAGAAAGAAGAAGAAGGAGAAGAAGAGGCGATTGAAGAGATCGTCGAGGTGCACGAGGAGTGCACGGGTTTGTTGCAATTTTTCATGGAGAAGTGTTCATCTTCGAAATATCGTTTCTGTTCGACAAGTAAAAAAATATTCTCTATTCTTTAGCTGATTTTTGTAAATTATGTACATGACCTTTGGGATGTTTACCAACATTTTCCAGAGCCCGTCATGGCGGAACATTCTACTACCGTTTCGGGAGCTAAAGGAGTGGACAAAAGAGACGGCGAGGAGGACGAGGAGGATCTCATGCCAAGTATTACTAATGAGGTGAACCCTGCCCTTGACAAATACTTGCTCTATGCAGAGAATAAGAAATAGATTTTTAAATAATTCGAAAATATTAATTATGTTACTCCAGGATGACATCGTGGTCGACGACATTGCCCCGCCACCCCCTGGAGCGTCATCGATGCTCTTCCATCTCCATCACCACCTCGTCGATGGAGAAAGAGGAGTAGTGGAGAGGGGGCACCACGGAGGAGGAGCTGCCCTGCAGAGGCCTGTAGTAGGAGCAGGTACGGAATTATCTTTTATACGCAATAAATCCTAATTTGCGAAGGTTCAATTGAATAAACATAAATAGATGTATAAATTATTTGAAGTATTCTATCACCTTCGCAGGCGCTTCAGCCCTCTGGCGAACGCACCGACCACCACGCGACGGGAGCATGCCACGGCTGCGCGCCGAAGTCACGGATCGCTACCCCGTCCGCGTCATCGACATGAGCAATCGAGGTACAGTAATCGATGCTGCAACTACAATAATAGCTTGCGAAAATAATTGGGAATATTGTGACTAGCCAATCTATAGCTACTATTCCCAGCTTGCGGAAGCACATCCATCCATGCAACCAAAAACGTTAGGCGCTATTTCATAATGTTGGTTACAGGTGTGATGTTCGGCGAGAGGGAGAGCGGACTGCTCCTGGCGAGTCCGCGGAGGAAGCGTCTTCTCCCCCGCGACGATAACGTCCAACACAAGGACGCCTTCTAGTCGGGATCTCAAACTATCAATAAGACTCCCAGCCTTTCACACTATAAAAATATATCGATTCTTCTGGTTATTGTAGAATTTGAAGTTTATGTAGTTTTTCATCGTAAGCATTTTGCTAATTTCAGAAGATGTGAGCTTTCATGACGCATAGATAATATTGACCGGGTCTTTTCTTCGTCTTGTTCCTAGAATATGATTTTTTTCTGCATGCAATGTGCCACCTGAAGTTTCAGTTTTACTGCCGGTTATCCTACGCGACGGGATAAACGAGATTTTTTCAATTATCAAACCAAAATGTTTTTTCGTTGCACTCGAATACCGTATCTCGATGGACTAACTACAGTAGTCGGCAGTAGATGGAATGGAAACAATCGCTTCAGGATCCACCTCCGCCGTTCCTGGATGGCCTCCCGCAAGGCAGCCCGTGCTGCGGCCTCCGCCATCGATCCCGCCCTCTTCCCGCTGGTTTTGTACAAGCGGATACTCAGGTATGGGGGAGGTTTAAAATAAAATGTATTGAATACCTCGGGGTTGTTTACACGAAAGAATCGTGATTCATTTATCAGGCTGCACTATGGTCTCCCTCCACCCGCGCGCTCCATGGGCGACGCGTACGTCAAGGATGAGTGGAGGTAAGCGAGGCATCTATCCATATTCGTGATTACATAGAAATAAGAAGGACCAGTCAGGTTGCGATAGACTGTCTCATGTTGATTTCTGTAGTTGCCGATTTCATGGTCCGCAAATAATTGCGAGTCCGTTTCAGGCGCCACAAGGCCGTGCCCCGTGATCAAGCCCTCGTCTTCCTGCGCGAATGGACGGTATCTTTTTTTTCCTTTTTTTTTAAATCTTATGCCTATCATTTTATTCACCACCAGGGGCTATCCCACCGCCTTGGGCGGCGGGTTCTGCTTGCCGGTGGGTCATTTTTGGTCAATTTGGACCGATTCCGGAAAGTAGTATTTTCCGGAATTTACGGTCTCCGGATTATCCGGAATTGTCTTCCTTTTGTCGACTTAGGAGTAGGTCAAGGCTCCATTGCGCTAGAACCACGAGTAGGAGCCTGAGGTGTAGTGCAGTTCTGGGTTCGGAGCTCTGACCATCTTCTGAGTGCCATTGCCGGTACCATTAGTTCGAACCTGATGATAGCGTGCATCCTGAAAGGGATGAGCACTCCTGCGCCAGTCCACACTTTACAAGAAGTTGGCGGTCGTCGTGAAGTGAAGTGAAAAGAGGCAACTTCTCCGTGGAGAAAACAATGCAGTCAATATCGAGAACCCGAGGACGAACAACTCCCGCATCACGTATTTTCTTCCAAGCTGAACACTTGCCACACAGTAGATCTCCTCCACTTTTGTGCTGCCCGATCCCTCTTGGCATTATGCCATCGCATTTGGCATTATGCCAGGCAACACGCAAAACGAAACGAAATGATAACGAGTACACAGAATGCACGACTGTACCTAATCAAACAAGACCTACAACAATGATAATTTCCGTAAGTACTATTGTTGCATTAAACTCTTGAATCTCCGCCTCCGCAGTGAATGAAGTGAGCGCTACTGAGACCTGAAGGGCTGATATATTGTATCGAAGGAGGGAGTTCAACCTTGTCTCGCTGGATCCGTTTCTTCTGCCTCCGTGACCACGTCGCTTCCGTTGCCATGCAAAGAATACACCCCTCACAGGAAATGAGGGAGCGTTGTTGGAATACTTTTGAGAATTCCCAACGAACATCTACACTCACGCAAGGTGAGCATGCAGCGTTCGAGAGGAGACAAGACGTGAAAGGACTCCCAACGAACAACTACACTCACGCAAGGTGAGCATGCAGCGTTTCGAGGGGAGGAAAGACTGGAACGAAATCCCAACGAACATCTACACTCACGCAAGGTGAGCATGCAGCGTTCGAGAGGAGACAAGACATGAAAGGACTCCCAACGAACCACTACACTCACGCAAGGTGAGCATGCAGCGTTTCGAGAGGAGGAAGACAGGAAAAAGGACCAAAAGTAAACCAACCCCAGCAGTGCCTCCTTGCCACGCCGGCGTAGATTGGACCGGAGAAGGAGTCGAGAGGAGGGCCAGCAGGGGTACGAGAAGATCCGGCTCTTCAACACCTGGAATTAGAGGATGATATAGGAAGGAAAAAAAGGTAACAACGTTATGTGAAAGGTACGGTAAGAAAACAGGGGATATGCCGAGGCATGGGAAGTTGGCAGATTAATAGATGACATACCATCCAGGGTTAGACGAGGAGTCGATGGAGTGGGAGAAGACGAAGGAACTGGAGGAAGGAGGAGAGTCAGCCATCTTTCACTGGCTGTGGAACACACGACTGACTGAGGCAGACGAGAAATCAGACAGTGCAAATTTGATCGTCAATATCGGAATTTTTATCTACATATTCTGGCAACGACAAATGTAGACTGATGCTATTTAAGACAGAAATTTTCAAAGAATCGACCATGGCCCAATAGGGTGCGAACAGGCCAACTCAGAATCGGTCCAATACTGGTGTGTTGGTTCCTCGAGGGTCCTAAGCACTCTGAGGGGTACGGTAGATTTTTTTGAAAAGTTTCCCTTCGAGACCCAGAGTTGGTCAGTTCAAATTTGGTTTGGTCATAACTTTGTCCAGGGGCGGTTTTGAGCAAAAATAAATATACCAGCGTACTCGGGGGCACGAGGCGCACGTTTTTGGTCCCATTCACTTTTCCGTGAAAATGCCATTTTAATCGAATTCTGGAACATTCGAAATTTCTCACATTTTTTTCGCTATTGCAGTATTTTTTCTCCCACCTAGATTTGTGTTTATTACTTGTGGCTGGGTCTAGGCTACACAGCGCCCACATTTTAAAAAAAATAAAACGGGCCCATTTGGGGTCAACCGTTAAACCTTGCGATTCGACCTACAAATCTGACGTCGCGGGTTCGAACCCCGCCATGTGCCGTACTTTTGCAAACTACTGCAGGTGACGACTATTGCTTGCTTGACCTATATTCAGCACCGTAGAGCAGCTCTCATTGTCAGGACCATAGAGTAGTTTTCAGGACCTAATGGTCGATAACTGAATTTTTGTGTTTTCATGCTAAGTCTTTTTGACATAACTTTGTCCAGAGGCGTTGCTGAGCGAAAATAAGTATACCGATGTGCTCGTGAGCTCGAGGCGTACATTTCACGCCCAAAAACTTTTCGCGAAAAATCAATTTTAGCCGAGTTCTAGAACATTCGAACATTGAACAATTAGCACGAAAAAGTTTTTGGGCGTGAAATGTGCGCCTCGAGCTCACGAGCACATCGGAATGCTTATTTTCGCTCAACATCGCCTCTGGAGAAAGTTATGTCAAAAACAGTTAGCATGAATGGACTGTTCGTTTGCCCTTGAATGGACTGTTCGTTTGCCCTGAGTTATAATAATTTTCCTCGTGAGATGGATACTGGAGCAGTCGCTCCGGATGAGTACTTGTGCTCATATCTTGGGCATATTGAGGTAATCAGTCTTGAAGGATAGGAGGGTGCTTGCAGGGGGTATCGGTAAGGTTCATAGCCCCCCCTCGGATCGGAGCTCCCAGTATCCCATGATTTGAGGGCATCCATAATGATGTCATACTACCCATTAAATGTGTTTCTCATAACCCAGTATTCTTTTATCAGAAAGCATGGACAATATACAGCGTTTCCATAGGAAGTAGAATAAGCAAGGTGGAAATGATCCGCTGATGCGCTCAGCACTCCTTGTAGAAGTGGTGAGCCCCAATGACGACGGTAGGGCAGATTCCCTAGAAAATATGTCGTTGTAACTTATTTCCGAGATGATTTTATCTACCTTGATGCGATCGGTCAGCGGTCCCTCCTTGTCCGGGTTGTTGTAGTAGACGGCGCCTGTGTCAGAATTTTGATATGTTTCTCGATAAGCCGAATTTAGATTCTGTTGTTTGGGTGTTATAATCGTCGAATGAGTTTCATGCTTGCTCTATTTCCATTTCTAATGTTCTATGACACTGATGAATCTGGTGTCGTCATTATTCGAAATTCTCACGAATGTTTACCCTGCGATCGATCCTGCTCGCTCCCGTCGACGACACTCTTCGACCATCCCTGGATGTCCTTGTAGACGGCGGCGTCCGCGTCGTTCTCCGGGTGCACCTGTTGACGATTTTTCTGTCGTTAACAGCACCTTAGCTTCCCATTTTTCCTCTTTTAGTTCCGAGGGATCGAAGGATGTCAAACACCGGAGACTCAAAAAATCGAAGAATGGGCAAAAGTCTGTTCGTCCCAAGTGTACGAACTGATTAGAAATATTTAATTGCAAGATCGTTAGTCCAGCTACTATCGGATAGCATAGTTCTACGTTCTATTACATGTTGGATGAAGCGTAACTCACATCTCCAGGCTTCTGGTTATTCCACGCCTCAAATTGTTGCGGGGCCAGACAGACTCCTAAAAGGAGAGCTTTTCGTATTCCAAGGTCAGTCTAACCCTTGATGGAGTTGCCTCCCCAGTATCCGCGATTGGCTTCAGCGCGGTTCTTGATGACGGAAACGACGGCCATTTGGCCCTCTTTCGGCTCGCCCCGCGCCTCCAGCCAGACCGTCTTGTCGAGCACCTGGGTTCATCGAATTTCGTAGACGGCGGATTTGATAATGTAAATTTTTTCT
The DNA here is from genome assembly GCA_014805385.1 of Levipalatum texanum. Taxonomy (NCBI): domain Eukaryota; kingdom Metazoa; phylum Nematoda; class Chromadorea; order Rhabditida; family Diplogasteridae; genus Levipalatum; species Levipalatum texanum. The sequence goes on from JACMIG010000581.1 coordinate 28,260, forward strand.
GGGGCAAAATTCTCACTCAATTATTAGCTTAGCAAGACTTTTATTTGTGTTCTGAAGTGGGTGAAACACATTCTAAATCTGTTGTCAAGAGGATGAATGCCAGGTAGGTGGTAATTAGCTTCCAATGAGATTTTCGTCGTCGTCACCGCAATTATCTCATAGGACTTGTCAGAAATGGGGGAATAAATAAACAACCTCCTTGTCCTCTGCGCTCATGTCGATGGAGGCGGCGAGACCGACGAGAAGGAGACCAGCTAGGACGCACTGCATGATTTGATGATGGATGACTCGGAGTTGTTCTTCCCCAACCCGCCGACACTTTTATAGGGTCTTGGTGTAACAAACAGTCCGTGTTATCAACAACATGACTTTGCCGTGACTCGGCTGGATGTGAATGAGTTTTCTATGGGTCTCTCAACTTGGCATCGTCTCTAAACGAGGGCAACCTTCGAAAATATTGATGCCCTCCCATATCAAGCGGATGATCGTTCGGAGAGGATCCAAAATAACACCTGTCTGGTCAAACCGAGAATAGCGGAGTGTTTGCTCATAGCTGCAGTAGGCAATAACGGGATGATTCAGACTGATTGTGAACTTGGGAGAAATTCTTGCCATTTATTTAGTTTTTTTTTTCAAATTTAAATTTAGTACTTTGATACCCTGTAGCCTACAGGCTGTAGGCAAAATTACTACACCTTTACAAATGTGTTTCGCAGCCGGGTGAATTCGATTTAGTTGGACAGTGACCATAATTTCATTTTTTCTCTCCATCTATCTAGAAAACAAAATCACTTCACATTTACATGTGCGTTTTACGACCGCATGAATACGATTGGGCATGGTCACAGCCATTCAAGACGACATCTTGTCTGTTATGTTAAAATTTCTCATCACCACATTATCTCGAATTGGCTTCATTAGGCAAAGCCGAAAATCAATAGTCTGTCTGGAAATGCCAAAATCGCCGAAAATTCGGACTTTTTCGCCCATATCTCCAGAAAGAAGCAAAATATCTCAAATAGCTCTCTGTTACGTTGGAGCTGACATCGAGCTGCACTAGGGTTCAATTTTTCAGATTCTTAGCTCGACTGGATCAACTACTTATGTCTCGTCAAACCAAATGCAACGGGTATACTTTCGCGCGTTTTGCTCTCCCGCGCACCC
>JACMIG010000582.1:0-10029 GCA_014805385.1 Levipalatum texanum
ATTCCCCCCTGCAGACAACGTCCACATCCCCCACGACAGTCGAATACCCGAGGAACGGCAGCAGAAGATGAGACAGACCGAGTTCGAGGCCCGGGAGACCAAGATGATGATACAGAGACATGTGGAGGCAACGCGTCCCGGCCACAGGGCGAGGGCCCTCGAGGTGGGGTGCTAGGGAGGGGGGAGGGGAGGAGGGGCGCAGGTCGACCACTCCCCCTGGTACGACGCCGGAGAGATCAGAGAGGGAGTATCACGAGAATCCATCGCCAATCTACAGCGAACTCGTGCTCGATTCGAGAGTCCTTCGAGTGAGTGGAGGGAGGGAGAGGGGGGAGACCCTCCCACTGCAGACTCCTCCAATGGCACTTCCATCCCCAATGGCCCTCGTCCTCGGCGGATCATCGTGAGTCTCCGCCCCTTTCCCTCCCTCATCCCTTCCAGCCCATGGAGGATCGATCAGTGTCCAGTCCCCCTCCAGAGAGGCGTGCCAATGGCCACTCCCTCCGCCCCTCCAGACTCTCCCCCGAGGAGGCTCGACTCGTACAGTACCTCAGACAGAACGCATCCATTGCCAGTGGTGAGGGGAGAGGGGAACCCTCCCCCCACTCGACCCTTCCAGGACTGGGCATATCGATTCCCGCGGAGCTGATGGAGGACGTCATCAACAGCAACGCCGCCTCCGAGGCCAACGACGGAGAGTATCCAGAGGTGAGTGAAGGGGAGAATCTCCTTCCACTCCTCCCCCCTCAGCATTTCTTCCAACCCACCTTCCACCAGTCCAATGGAAGGAGAGAACACGAGATGGTAGGCCCTTCCCCTCTCTCCTCTCCCTCCTCCTCCTTCAGTCTTCTCCCGTGGGCTCAGTGTCCTCCTCAGCTGGCCACTTCGTGAAGCACTCGGTGGCATCGCCCACTCCCAGCCGCTACTCGAGGCAGAGGGAAGTGCCCGAGAACAGGAAGGCCGCCGCCCAGGCAAGGGAGAATCAGACACGGAGGGAAGGGGATGGTTGAGGATCTGAGGGGACGACACGGAGGGGATTTAATAGCGGCCGAGATGAGACTGCAGAGGGAGAGGGAGGAGGAACTCAAGAGGAGCAGAAGCCAGCTCGGACTGCCTGACCTCGAGGACACTCTCGAGATGTGGAGGAGTGGATACAGGGGACTGGGGCAACTGCGAGGGGCCACCAGCTACGACCAGGGACTGGACCAGGTACCCCCTCCCCCCTCCCTCCAAGGGGGAGAATATTCAGCCCTTTGGACTCATCAACAAGGCAGCCAGTGTTAACGAGCTCTCCTATGCAGGCAGATACGCATAAAAGATAAGCACTTCAATCGAGTAGATCAATTCATTTACCCGGTATTTAATTACGTCTCTGCTTGGTCGTTTTCATGACTGCTATGCATGGAGATAAAGAGGATTTCTTTCCTGTTTATTCTACAAGATTGAATGGTATCCGAAAAGATGCAATCTGATTGAGAGGGAAAAAACCGATCTTTTCGATTGGAGATGCTAGGAAGAAATCTCAAGGAAATATTCCGTTGAAAAGATCAGTGCTGAAAAAACCCTCCAATCCAAGGACAATATGTACATTCGAGCAGAAACAAAGCCTATGTACAACATGTAAATACGAAGCTTTCAAAGCCAGAGTAAAACGAAGGTTGTCATACAAAACGAGATGAATGTTGCGGTGGTTAGAGCAAGGTTCAATGGAAATCAATATAAACTGAATGCAGAACAATGGTGCAGCAATTGGGGAGAGGGGCCATAAAGGAAGTGCAATAATGTATGCAGGCCATGCAGCAAGAAGATGCTCAGTGTTAGAGACAAGCTCGAAGGCTGTTATCAGGGTTCATTACAATGCTCAAAGTGCAAAAATGTTAACGTATTTGGATGCTAGTAGAATTGATGTGGGCTGAAGATGAACGATGGAGTGTAGTGAGAGGTTAGTTAGGGGGGAGGGGATGGCCGACCCAGAAGAAGGCCTCCTGTCGCTCAGACACGGGACTTCCTCGCCTGTGGGGGCGATGGCCAATTGGAACGAACTGCAGCGTCTCCTTCGGCCGAGCGGGACAGTACCTGTAAAGCGAAGACTCTATTGTTCTGTGTTCAATATGTCGTTCCGCGACACGGTGGTTATTTCCAAAGTCCACTCTGTATCTCCGGAATAGCTTTTTATGAAGCAGAATTGCTGCTAATTGGATATGGATTCCATCCGCTGTGTGCAAGGTGGACAAAAATTTCCTATGGGCGCTGACAGGCAGGCAAAGGAAGCGGAAGTTTACAGTCTAATCGAAATTTTGAATTAATTTGGAACCCGATAATAACAACACATCTGCTATTTATGGAGTACGCAATTATTTTAGATTTCGGCGACATTTGATAGAGTTTAGCGGACGATTTATTCAATTCGCTAGGAGGAGTCTACTTTAAGAATTGCAATGAATGAACATTTAAATGTCTTGACTTACATCTGGGTGTGGTTGTCGATGCCGGCAGCTCCACAGATTGAGCAGGGCGGGAGTCTCATGATCTGGGGGCACTTCTCCTTCGTGTGTCCCCGTGGATTCTCTCCGATGCTCTGGCAGTAGAAGCAAACGTCGCTCTCCTCGCTTCCCGGCCCACGGGACGACGACGAATTTCGACGACTGCGGCCACTGCTCGAGGAGACACTGCAGAGGAAGAGGAGGAGATACAGGGGAAGGGAGGGAGTACCTCGTGGATCCCGTACTGCCACCACCGAACAGACGACGGCGGGGGAGGGCGGAGAGGGAAGGACGACGACGGCGATGGGGGAAAGGCTGGTGGAGAAGATACGGAGGCAGAACATCAAGAGAACGGCCACTGCAACACGTAAGAAATAAGGGTATTCAATGTTTACATGGCTAGGGATCACAAGTGATCCTTAGCAAAAGAGTTGTTCATGTTTCCAATGGATCATGAAAGTAGCAGCGTCCGTAGCACTTAGCCCAGTACGGGGCAATACCTCGGTGTGCCGACTTGGGAGGGGAGGAGTCGGGAGGCGAGGGGCGATGGAGGGCAGCACTCCATCATCTTTCCACTTCCTCCAATCGCTAGGGCAGCCAAAGAACGATCCAGTCCCTGCAGACACAGCTATGCGATCAACAACGAGGATGTCACCTCTGCAGCCTTCCCGTCGGCCAGTCCCTCCACAGTCGGGACAGAGAAGGACCTTCAAGCACATTCCTTTTCGCACGCACGTCAATAAGCCAATCTTTCTGGCGGGGGCATATTCGTCGCAGAGAGCACGTCGAACCGTTAATGGGGAACTCAGGAGGATTTCGAATTCGCTTTTGACATCATCACTAGTACTTTCTCTATTTGTTATCTATGCGGGAAATGCCACGATTTAGTCTATGTTGCAACGATTTTCCACCGACAATAATGTTAAAATTCAGTAATGTTTAGGTATCCTCTATGAACTCACCGAAGATATGCCGAGAAAGCGGCATCGCTCAAGCCCATATCGAGTCCGAAAAGAGTGTACTGCAAGGACTTCTTTTTAAAGCGATGAGCAAATGTACTCACTTCAGCGGCATTTCCCTTAGAGGACATCTTGCACGTAGTGCGAAGTAGAACGGGATCTGAAAAAATGAAGATGGAAGAAAGAAATAAGCGACGCCTAATTGTAAGAAGTCGATGAGAAGAGCGCGCGGGCTGAAGAGAGACGAGAAACAGACATGGTAGATCGCACAATTCGTGATCGATAACAATGCGGATGTTTCAAACTGTAATATTTTTAGTTGCAGTAATGGCTTTCTAATGAGGAAAAAATTCGAGTGTTTAAAAAGCGGATGCGGATACGAATTATGTGGGGTGGAATCCGCTTGGCCATTATTATTTTCGCTATATTGTAACATCATTGTTGACTTCAGCCCTCGATTTTGTCCAGTGCAAGAAGATGAAGGTTCATTCCATATATTCGTTGAATAGAATGATGTGGAGTAGAGAATAAAGAATTGAAACAACCAATCGAAACGAATACGGAATTACTGTAAATTTAAGCGCAAGTGCAGCATAGGGGCGGATTATAATCTTCACAACCAGGTGGGAGGGTGAAAAGAGGACAAATGCAGGAGTACCTACGTGAGACAAGGACGCCAGATGAGCACATCTGATCGGTCGCGCGGGCATCGAAAATATAGCTGAGTGCCTCATGAAGGACAAGCCCCTCCTCCTCCGCCATCTCCTCCTCCGTCGTGATGGTGGGGATGGTCTTTCCTTTTCTCAACGTGACCTCTGCAGTTGCCGGTCTCGCAATCCTGAACATGATATTTAATGCGGAAACGAATGTATCTTCCTTCAAGTGTACAATAGCAGCAATACTGGTAAGGAATCCGAAATAGACAAAGATGGGTCGTTCAACTGACCGAGTCGTCGCTACTCGAATCATCGTTCCACGCCTTCTTCTTCTTATAGATACAACAGCACTGAAACGAGCAATTAACGGGGTAACGGATTTTCAAGGGAAAGTAAATAGCGTCACACTTTTTATCGCTCACACAACACTTACAACGTGATAAATCTCCATGGGGGATGACGCCATAGGGCGGAACATACCTTACTCTTTCTCTTGCCCATGCCCTCGTTGTCAACGGTATCGGTGGTCCAAGTGACCCGTGGTCCCGCGGGCGGAGCTTGTCCCGTCAGGCGTAGTGCAGTGCCCTCAATTTATCCCCTTTCTCACCAACAAGTCAAATTGAACACGAAAGTTCCATGGAATGCAATCGGGTGCTAACCTCTCCCGCACCGTTGTCCTCGGTAAGAGTCGTTGTAACTGTCGACGACGACGCCGCATCCGAGTCACTCGCCATTCTCCTCCTCCATTCATTCCTTCCTTTTACTAATTTTACAAATGTATGTCAAATAGGATCACAACCTAGATCATTCAACTTCAGCGCGTGCGAGAAAATACTTTATATTACAAAACAAAACATTATTACTGGAAAAAGGTTTAGTCTCGGTGCATGTGAAGGCGATAGGAGAGGAAAGCAGTGCAGGATGAAATGGGGAAGCCACAAGTCAGCACTCTCGGGCCCCCAGTGCCACTGCGATCCACGGAGACTAGATAACGAAGGTATCAGCAGGTCGTATCAGTAGTACTCTTTCGTAACTCTCATCTAACATCATTCAAGTATTGAACAGACAGGATGAAACACCAACCCAGTAAGAAAGAAATCGCAGGAGCAGATTCGAGGGCGAATAGTGATACTGGATGACCGCTTAGACAGGGACAGACAAAACAATTGCAAAATCTCACCTAAATAACAACAACAGCAGAGGGACAGGCAGGCACCGAGTCTCTAAGGGTGCAGGGGAGGGGTCGTTCCTTAATCGACTAGGACGAGGTGGAAAATCTGGCGAGTACTAATTATGGACTCTCGATTATCAAAGTGCATCGGGTGCATGGGGAGGGGGTAAATTCAACTAAACTAGAATCATCAGCTATAAGAGGAAAGGTCGAGAGATTGAGTTAAGGTAACAGAGAAGGCCGGGCCCCTCGACCCTCCCTCGGACTACAGTCAACGGTGTGCGAAAGGAGCTCGTTCGATTGTTTGATAGGGCTGTCGAAAGAAGAATTGAACCGTGTGGGGACCACTCGAGAAACCACATAGAAACGACTAACGAATAAATAAATAAAGTGTAAGAATTCTGAACGAGCTCGAGAGTACGTTAGCGATAAATAAGGAAGATTTGAGAAACGCAGACGGTGAGATGGTGCCGTTAAATATATTCAAAAAAACGACTAGAGTGGGCTCATCTCGTTTTGATAAACAAGGCTGGTAAAACAACTTGGGACAGGCAATGGAAATGTGCGGGGGAAAGCTGAATATGCACGAGGCCATGAAGAGGAAGAACGCGTGTGGTTGTCAAGGCGGATTGAGCAGGGAAGGGAGAAGATTAGTGAAAAGGGTGAGGGAGGGCGGAGACCCTCCACTCGGGGAACCCGCACGGGAGGGACACCGTCAGAGGTTACGGCAACGGGGCAACAACGAGTAACGAGGGAGTCTCTGAGGAGAGACATTTGGAACTGGGACCTGCTCTGCAGCCACAACCAGTTCCACCACGAGTCCACCATTCTATTCGTGCATAAGAAAGTCGTGCAGATTGCCGCCAAAGGCCAACTTGGTTCCTTGTAGAGCAGCTGTCAACTGCAATTATGCTTATTTACCACTAGATTTTATAACACATTTTAATCTTTTTTCGAGAGATCAAATTTCTAGTTTAAATAAGAAAAAATTTCAGATACGACTAACCTTTTCTTGCTGCTCCGGCCTCAGCGTCAACCCGAGTTCTTCGTACATCATACTGGACATGGTCTTGGAATCGTTAGGTTCCCGCTCGTGGTTGATGATTGCCTACAAAAGCAAGCATGTAAAGTGTGAAGGCGATACACGAACCATTCTCGTAAGAGTGGTGACAGTGAGCTCGAAGGTTTTCCTGTCATCAGCTGCGGCGGCAACGAAGGCCTCTCGGAAGTCGTTCAACTGGGCTCGACTTCCCTCCAAATCGTCGAAGGGAACCATGATGGACTGGATGAGAATCTAAAGGGAAGGTAAACGTTGAAAGGCAAGCGTGGATATGTACCTCAGCATAGGTGGACCACACATTGGGGAAGTCCTCGAAAATGTAGTCATCCACGACATCAGCGCATCCGGCAGCCAATCTACAACAGCGTTGTCCGCTGATATAAGTAGGAGATGCGAACCCCCGCAGCATATCCGCCCGACAGCTCTCTCCCTCATCCTTCCCCTTCTGCAGACACCGAGCCAGTACGAGTCCAAATTTCGGGTGCAAATCCGATTTGTTCTGCAATGAAATACACAGTTCTCAGGTGTTTAGACACGAATCGGCTAGGGCTCAAATAGCCGCGGAACAACCTATCTCAGAATCGGCTCAAATGTTATGGGTTTGTCCCTTAGGGGGTCCAAAGTACGAAACAGTAGGTCTCGGAAAATTTTTCCCTTCGAGACCTAATTCGAATTTTTTTATGTTCTAGAAATCGGTTATTATGGCGTTTTCACGAAAAAGTTTACATGACATAAAACGTGCGCCTCGGGCTCCCGAGCATACTGTACTTATTTTCGCTCAAAACCTCCACTGGACAAAGTTATGTCAAATTCAAATTCGAATTGCGTCTCGAATGGAAAATTTTTCCGAGACCTACCGTACCCCTTTTCGTACTTTGGACCCCCTAAGGAACAAACCCATAAAATTTGAGCCGATTCTGAGATAGGCTGTTCCGGGCCTATTGGAGATGGTCGATCGGTAAAAAATTTCTGTCTTAAAGGTGAAAGATACCTCCTTGAGTGCACTGAAGAGGAAATTCTTGAAAAGGATGAACGTGGACGGACGTCCATATGCCTCCTTCGCTCTCAGCGCGAGTATGTCGCTGGTGCACACTTCCAGGTTTATTTCGCCAGTATGAAGCTCAGCCACAAAGGTGCCAGTCGATTTGGCGATCTTGGCATACTGAAACTAGAAATATTATATTGCTTCCAATGCAACGGTCAAATGATCAAAATACGTATCGTCCATGTTTGTCTAATTGTAAAATAAGTACACCAAATCTAAACAGTAACAGTGCCGACCTTCTCTTTTCGATCCGGATCGTCATCACTATTAGCTCCAGTTTCCGTTCCCGATCGAGGAGTCTCTTCATCGTCCTTATTCGACAATTGAGAGGAGCTCCTCGGGACATCCATTATCTTCGCTGCCGCTTGTACCGCTTCTTTCCGACCCTCATCCTGCGACTACAATTCTTTTCTCATCAGTCTCCACTTATTCCCACCCGAACAACGTCAGAAGATCCTCCACTTGCTCCACTGGCCCATGTTCCCTTGCGGGATCCTCCAAGACCAACACTGTTCCTCTCCACCTAGAAAAACAAAAATGAAAGGAGTATAGATAGGAAGGGAACCTTCTTGAGAGACATGTCCTTCTTGAGGGATCCGGATGTGCCCACAGCAGAGGTGAGTGCCGCACTCTTCCCTGCCAGCATCCTCCTGTCTTGGGGAGTTCCCTGTTGTTGTCTGTTGTCGAGCGAATTGCGTCCAATGATGCCCCTCTTGGGATTGGACGGCCCCATGCCTCCATGCCCGCCACCCATTCCTCCGCGAGACGTCTTTCTCTCGTACTGCCATCGCGATAATTAAATCAGCGGAAGGGTAAACCTGATCTCGCGCCATGGCAGTTTCGTGAGCTTCCTTCTGGATATCTTTTTTAATCTCATCTAGCTTCTTGGGTCCTTGATCAGTAGTTTTTCGAGCCTTCCACGCGTTCTTCCTCAGCTCCAGTAAATTCATAATCATGAACCTGAGCGAAATAATATTCAAGCGTAACGGCATAATATACATACTTGATCCTGCTGGAGACAGAGCCTGCCTTCTCAATTTTTTCGAGTTCGTCGTAGAAAGAGTTGACGATCTGATCAGAGGATGTGTATATGAAGACCGAACGAAAGGCAGTACCTGGGTCGTAAGCTGAGTGTTGGGTCCGACGTCTTTTTCAAGATATTTGCCGATGTTTTCGAGCAGTCTCACAGCGCAGTCCAACGACTCTTCGTCCTGGGGAGCATTTTCGGTCCTGTAAGTAATATTCAAATTATAACTAGTTTTAAACAATTTAGATTCGTAAAAGATGACACATAAGGTTAAGCATACCTGTTGATGATCTTTCCCATGAGGTCACCGTAGCAGAAGTGGATGATTCTACCCGAAAGAAGCTTCTGTTGGTACAGTTGGCCGATAAACCTGCACATCCCAATGGAAATCATTTGAACAGGAGTTGGGCAAACATACGTGATGTTTCCGAATTTCCGCCTCCTGAACTTTGCCACCGATTCCATAAGTTGGATCTCCTTCTCGGTTTTCTTCTTTGGATCGCTCTCCTCGTCAATCTCTTTCCTCTGCATATCATCACATAACCAATCAATAGCGGCCGGTGTTCGCCATTTTTTTTCAAATTGGCTCATATGGTTTATCATTTCGCATAAATAAACACTAACCTTGGCAGCGATAACTTCATCATGAGTTTTATAGTTGAAAGTTTCCTGCGCCCGAGTAAGAATGGAGTTTCGGAATAGTGAATGGTTCTTGGTCTTGTGCAGTTCCTCTTGCACCTCAACCAACACCTTTGCCACTTCTCCATTAGCCATATCCCCAACCTGTTCAGCGCATAGCTCGGCGTAGAGGGGGCAAAACTTCGGCTCTTCAACTGCCTTATCGAAGATGATGCCGATGACCTGGACACATTTAGTTACTATCATAAACTACTAATAGCCTTATTTAGTTACTATCATCAACTAATAGGCCCCATCGATAGGATATTGATGCGATCCTAAGTCGAGGAAGCAATGACACATTCAATCAAACGATTTAGCAGTCAGAATATCAGAATAGGATAATAAGTACCTCGTTGAGGGCAGGCGAGTTAGGGATATCGTAGGAGAGGAACTCCTTCGCCAGTGCATCTCGTGAAGTCGGCGTGATCTTGTTCATCAGAGAGCGGACAGATTTCAGAAGGACCTGAAATAACGAGATGAAGGGGATTGAAGGAAACGAGAAGTAGTTGATTCAAATGGATTAAGCACCTTCTTCTGTGCATCGTCAGTCTCGTCGTCCTTCGCCACCTTCTCCGGCTTCCAAGCATTGGTTGCCTTGTGGAGTAGCACGTTGGATTCAGCTCTCCTCTCGATGCCTGAACAGCGTATAAATACATCCTATTTCATCCTGTCCAGAAACCGAGGGGCCAAAAGTGAGGAAAATGGTGCTGCCAACTCGGTAGAATGAGGGCAGGGTACAGTGCAAAAATAAGTGAGTGGTCAGGCCAAATTTTGCCAACGAGGACGTTTAGGGGGTGATGATGGCTGCAGTTGGAATCCAAAACCATGTGGGTAGCCGAATGGCCGCTCAGGGTGCCTAGATTCGTTGTGGACTGGGAAGCTAAAATAGGGGTTGTCAATTGTGGATGATCAGGCACTCCGGCTCAAATCGGCTACCCCCCCCCGGC
>JACMIG010000582.1:11302-29421 GCA_014805385.1 Levipalatum texanum
CCCCCCCCCCCCCCCCCCCCCCCCCCCCCCCCCTCCACCCCACCAAAACCCCACCCCACCCCCCCCCCCCCCCCCCCCGCCCCGGCGCGCCGCGCCCCCCCCCCCCGCAAAATATTCCTGTAAACTGATCACATACTCGTAGGGGTGAATTCAATCTCGGGCGGGGCGATGGAGGTGGGGGTGTCGGGAGGAGGAGTGGGACTGGCTGGCTGAACGCAGATAGCGCTATCTCCGCTGGTGTTCTTGTCAACCGATGAAGACGCACTAAATTTCAAATATTAATTGCAATTTTCAATATACAATGCAAACCATTATTGTAACTATTCAAATTAAATTATTAGATCCTTCAGAGTTTAGAGTTTAAGTATTTAAAAGTTTCACAGATTGTACTATTTCCCTCAATCTCTCAAACAGTTTTCCTTTCAGTATTATTTCATTCGGGAAAATGCCACATCCATGAGCAAATAGTTAACAATGTCTCCCAACAACCAGAGTATTTGCGCAACAGCCTCGTCTATAGTCAAAGAAGACCTGTAAAGGCCGACCTGCCATAAATGATGAGACCAGCCCAATCAGCGTCAAATCTACCCACCCAACTATATTACTTCCATGTTTCGCAGTATATTATTATTATATAATGACCTTACCCTGATTTGTATTTTAAATCTAACACGATCTCAAAAAATAACAGAAACCTGAAACAGTTGTCTTCACCGTCCAAGCGCTCCAAATCGTCGTCGAAATCCACGATATCATTGCGAATCACCAAGATATCGTACAGATCCTGACTTGAAGAATGAGAAGAGCTGGGACGGGACAAATCATCGTCCTGATCCTCGGTCTTCACCGATTCATCCATATCAGCGGTGACAAATTCGATATCATTGACGGTGGAAGTTGATGGGGAATCCCCCTTGTCATTTTCCTCTGCCATTCCTATGTCATCGACATCCTCAAGTTCGACCAGTGAGAAGTCGTCGCTAATCGATCCTCCGGCTTGAGCAGTCGACATTTGTTCACAGCTCTCCTCTTCTGGCGCCTGCATCGCACATGGCGAGTTGACTTCTCCGTCACTTCCTCCTCGGAAAAGCTGGATGAACCACATCGCTCTAAGTAAAAGAGCCGACCATAGCAAATAGAAGTGAAATAGAAATCCTTCGTTCCCCGGAGTCCCCGCGCTTCCTTCAACTGAAGTCACTGGAGGATCCTGCTCACGGAAGGACGTGGATTTCTTCTTTCTGCGATAATAGCCACCGGAGGCTTTAGTAGACATTGTTCCGAGAGGTCGCCGTAGTTCAGTAGGAGGAGCCGAAGAATGGAGAGTTGTGGGATGAGAGAAGCGTTCCTCGAGGAATGGGCTTTCCTGCTCAGCTGTCTACAAACAGGTTATGGCCGAGGCAGGGACTTCGAATTGGCGCGACGCGTAGAGAGAACGCACAGCAGATTACAGCCACCCCTTGAGCAACAAATGCCTTGGCAATGGAAGAGGATAGGATCAATCAATTAGACACATTCTCGAGAATCGAAGAAATGGCGCATAGTGAGTGATAACATCGGCAAAGCGTTGTCGAGGGGAGGAGATGAAAAAGAATGAGTGCAGCCAGCAGGGGATGGGCGAAGGTACTTCATGGCCATCTCTATTCGCATTCTCTTCTCCTATGCTTGATCAACTTTCCCTTGCAAAGAAGCACGACCCGGGGTCCATATTCAACGAATCATATTTAATTGTAGCGACGTTTCAGGTACTAAATTTCAGAGAACAAATTGTGGTCTCGGCGGAAAGAAACGAGGTCCGCCCTCGCAAAGGAACACAGAAGGTACGTCTCTCTCAGAGCAGTTCCCTTGTTCCGTCTCTCTGAAGTTCTTGCTCTTCTCCCCGTGTGCGGAGCACCATTTGCTGCTCGCTGGCTCTTTTTGTTATCACTGACGCGCCTTCGATCGACACGTATTCAATGCGGAATAGACCCACCCCCTCTTCTCTTCTCCTGCATTCACTTGCATCAAAAGCAGTGACGTCACGAATGCACGAAGATGAATAGAACCACTATGCGACAAGCAATGTAAAATGGGCAAGTCATTCGTATTTGTAGCCATAGTGCTCACGGTCAGATATTTGGTCAACCGGGGTGTTTTGGAAAATGCATTTTTCCTATACATATTTCTCTCGAGCTTCTTCTGCTGCCCCAGTAGCTAGTCGAACGGGAGACAAATTACCAACCAAATAATGAATTGTCATTTTTGAGCGCGGATTACTCCAGTATTGCCCACTATAGAGGATCGATAGTTCCAAATCTTTCCGGAAAAAAATAATAGATCGAGCGTACGAACTCACCAAGTGTGTTCGTCCAGTGAGATCGCCTCGGGTGCACTTGTCTCACTCTCCGTTGGCGGCATCTCTTAAAAATTCCTTTTGAAATTTGAAAGAGTCAGGTGAGTAGTCTTTACTGAAGTAGAATAAATCACACTTATTGGGTACTGAGTTGGTTCAAAAAGTGTGATGAATAAAGAATTCATGGATATATCTTAGCACTACTAGCAATAAACTAAAGTTACCTTCAGTTGGTAAGTCAGTAGGAGTAAATTCTTTGCTAATTGGCTCGGTCACTGGAGGTTGAGGTTCGATAGAATCCTTCTTCTCAGGCGTTTCGAGATGTAGGTCCTTTATCTGCTCGTCAGATAGAAGACACTAAAAATAAAAGTAATAAGCAGTTATGAAAAATAGCACGAAGTGTGTTGAATCCTTGAATCGCGGATTCACCAGACACTAACGAATTGAAGTGATTTCGAAATATGGTAGATCGTTCGCATACAAACGAGGACAGTGTTATAATAATATGTTGCCACTGGCATCGCCCAATTAGTTTCGCACGATGGCTTGATATTACTATCCTCGAATTTTCGCTGAAACTTCGCTTGCGCTATTTCTTTGAATGATCTACAGGCTCAACTCCGCTATTTAGTTATTTCGAACATCCTCAGATACCTTGTGGGTCAACCATTTACGAGAAACGTAAAAATAATATCGGATGCATGTGACCTGAATTATATCAACAAGACTGGTTGAGAATGGCTTGGATGCGGATTTCAGTGAATCAGGGGTGTTGCTTACAATTAGATTTAGATTATACCTTGCTGAGGACTCGCGTTCTCTTGTATTCAGCGGCGGGAGCAGGTGCTGGCTGCTGCGGCGCCGAATCATCAAGGGTCAACGTTGATTGCAGGGACTTTATCTATTAAAATATCAATGCGATAGAGAGTAGAACGGCTCACCAGGCCCATTCGAGTCTCCTCCACCGCGTCGCTTGGCGTCTCTTTAGAAATGGCTGAAGCTCCATATTTTTGCCAGCACTAATACTCACCGTCCGATACATCAGCTCCACTCTTGGCTTTTTCAACGTCATCTTTGTTGAAAGTCTCGTTCGTAGTCGGATCGACGATGGCGAGAACATTCTTTAAAAAAAAAGAGTTCAACGAGCGCATTTAACAACAAAAGTACTCTTTGTCTCCTGGCTGCAGATGGCTGCGTTGGTTGTGGAGTAGGGGCCGTTGGAGGACCACTCACCATCGGCGGTCGTACATTCTGCTGAGGCATGCCCTGCATCATACTTGATATGCAGTGAATGGAATGGGAAGGAATTGCCCCCACTAAGTCGGCTATCGGAAGACGATTTCGCATATTCCGGAAGACCATACATTACGGAGATAAAATTACTTTTCGGAAAGGATTTTATGGAATGGGTCCAAAAAGCAGCTCAAGTCAGTATTTTATTGGAATACCGAAGGAGGGATAAACACAGAGAAACATTGAAAGAATCTGATTTGACAATTTTTCGTTGTTAGTGCTTGTATAATGACATCATATTTTTTACTTTCATATATTGTATGCATTCTTCACGCTCTTTCGGATAAGAAACTGAAAAATTTGCCCTTTTTCACACATTTCCCGTTGGATTGAAGTTGTTTTAATTTCGATGACTCCCGTTTGTTGCATTGACACCCTCCCCCATCATATATGTGCAAATACATACCTGCTGAACGGGCTGCGCAGAGTGAAGAGGCTGCTGAGGGATCGGTTGATGTTGAGGCTGCATGGATTGCATCGATGATTGGGGGTGTGGGATGGAGGGAGCCATGGAAGGGGCTGTCATGGGTTGTTGCATCATCTGCTGAGCCATCCCGCCAATCATCTGGGGATTCATTTGCTGCTGAAATGAATATTTTCACTGAAATATTTTGAAAACGATTTATAATAAGCATTTTATCACCATCTGAGTATATGCCGGATCCATCTGCGGGTTGTAATAAGATCCATTGTTGTAAGCTTCCTGCAAAGAATTCCGAATAGTTGGCTGCATATCTTTCTCCTTACAATCACTACGTGCATACTTATACTCTAGCGAACATAGCAACTTCTTACTTTCGATCCTAGATAAGCATCTAAAACTTAAAATCACGTTGCAAATTCAAATATTTTTAAAGACAATTTCCTTATTCAATAAATTATTAGGAAGTCCAAGGAATCTTCTAAAATTAGTCATTTCCGGAAACAGTGGGTCAAAAATAGATGTTTTTTTCTCCAATTTGTTTGCATTTCATTTATAAGCATTTCAGAATGGTACCATGGAATAGTATTGCTGCTGCGGGTACGGACTGCTGATGTACATCGGTGCACTTTGCATAGCTTGACCTCGGCCAAAATTCTGAAATTTATCTATTGAAGAGGTGAATCGCACAAAAGAAAAATGGGAAATATCCTCCCAGAAAACTTTGAAAAAAGTTACATCTATCCCACCCTGAAGTAATATTTTTAATGCAAATGTTATGCACTGGGATATATAAATAATAAATTATGGGAAAAGTTCATTGTTAGATGTAAACGTTGTCGAAGCTTCAGGTGGTCACAAATCTGGCTGTGAAAAATTAGCATTACCTGTTGATGCGTCGGCATGGAAGGAAGCCTTTGCGTATGAACCATATTTTGGGTGGCCCAGGGTTGTCCCGAGTGGGAGGGAGGACGAGGCGGAGGCATGATAGCCCCATTTCCGTGCTGATGGAGAACTCCGGATCCTGGAGGCATACCCGTGGCCAGGTGCGATGGTACATCTTGCTATAATAAAGAAGTAATCACGTGTCGGTGTTTACTGCATTATTCATCTCAAAATAAATACACCACTTACAGCTTGCACTTGAACAGACGCAGGGATGAACATGGTAGGCCCACCGGCGGTAGGATTCAGTGGGTTTGATGTCAGGTTTACCACTCCGCTGCAATAAAAGCTAGTACCAGGGAACTTTTTGAATATAGTAGTTCTGGTGTACATTTTGGTAAAAGAAATAGAAATATATCTTTCAGGAATAGACGAACGAATTTTTACGCTAAAAGAAGGCTCGGACTCAAGCGCGAGGCAATTGATCGAGAAGTGGAGGAATCATTACACTAACAACAACCAGCTCAGAGGATCCGCCTCTAATTTTTAGTTCAAGGAAATTTGGAAGGGAAATAATCATTATCGAAGTGCATTATTTTTGAATGGCCTAATACATATTTTTGAAGGGCCTAATATATGATATATGATATGATATATAAAATGAACTTGTCACAATATTACTGCAACTAGTTCACCAAAAATTACTCACATTCCGGACTGGGCAGGTACGTAGCTCTGCGGAGTGGTATTTGGCAGATTCACCTGAAAATATCTTTTTCGTTGTTCAAGATCAGCGGCTCATCAATCAATGAACTAGCTATTAAACACATTTAAAAGAAGATCCCATGACTGTAATGCAAGAGCATACATGAGGCATAGCATAAGGCACGTTTCCGTTCAGACCGGCAGCAGCCCTGCCCATCGAGTAGGGAGTGTTGCTTACATCTGTAGATGTATAGTTATGAATACATAGTGTTCAATCAATCTAGTTAATGTATGTGTGAACACGAACCTTGACCCTGCGGGGGTTTTCTTGACTTCCCTCTTCCAGGTATACCACTTGACATAACTTTGTAGTTTGAGCTTAACTGAAACGAATGAACTGAACGAGTCTGAATGGCTAAATATATAGCAGCGCAAATTAAAAATTCTGAAAGGATGTTTACCAACTAATAATCGAAGAAATGAAAACAAAACGATAGTGAACGCGATGTTTTGAATTTAATGCTATAGCGA
The DNA here is from genome assembly GCA_014805385.1 of Levipalatum texanum. Classification (NCBI taxonomy): domain Eukaryota; kingdom Metazoa; phylum Nematoda; class Chromadorea; order Rhabditida; family Diplogasteridae; genus Levipalatum; species Levipalatum texanum. Next base: position 17,467 of record JACMIG010000582.1, read on the forward strand.
AACAGTATGGCACGGTTCGTGCGATTGTGCAAAACGGGATGTACGATTGCAATTACATCATTTAGCAGGATTGATTAAGGGAAGGGAGAACCACTGTTTTGGCATTATCCACATATCGATTGTTTAACCTCCTAAACATCGATAAATTGGTGAGGAGTAAGTAAATGAGGATAAGCGAAATGATGTCAAAAACAATATATAAATCATTGTACGCGTAGTGGTCTCGCGCAGAAGCCTTTGCACGACGGTAGGAAGCGATCTTGGCAATTTGCCAAATGTTTGGCAGTTCAACAGTCTCGAGCACATTTATGCACGGAAGGGATTGCAATTTTATGTTGAAGATTTTTGAGCGATAGATCGAAGGGGCGATCATAAAGTTTTTCAGGTGGACCTTCAACGCTTGTATCACCGTTTCAACCTATTAACAGGCTAAGCGTATTTCATGCAAGGTGTGAAATTTTTTTTAAAAATCTTATTTAAATTTATTTCGGACCTTATATTACCTCCGGCGACTGAAAGATGAGGATTTAATGTTCGAAGTAGGTTCAAATGAATAGAAATTTATAAATATTTCTTCTGTACAACATGTTAATCCTTATCACGGTCTAGCGCGTGATACTGAGATTGCGGGTAAACAATTAATCATCCGGAGCCATTTGTTATGTTCTCTCTATTCATAAGAGAATTTCATGTACATCAATCAGGTATTCAATGCATTGTCAAACGTTTCAAACCGTTTTCCATAGTTCACGAAGTTCATGACTGTTGAGTGGAAGAGAAGAAACAATATCGGATGAGGCAGTTTCGCAAGCAGAATATAAGAATTTCGAAAAACAGTCTCGGGCATTTTTACTGCAGAAGTGGGTACGATTTTGGAAATCTTGGGGATTTGGTTACCAAAACTGAGCTGGAATCAAAGGAATTTCGGTGCCATGTTACATGGCTCATGGTGTGTAGTTTGCCGATATTTCGGGCGGACCAATCCGAAATCCTGAGGATGCTTGCAAACTGGGCATGAATCCCAGGGATTCCTATATGTACAATGGAAACTCAAAAATCCCCGATTTTGAATAGTCCTGTTCGAAATTCCTGGTATTCTTGTACCAACAGCGATCCATGTCACTGAAATCCCGGGATTTAAACTGGTCACCAGTTTTTAAGTGCTTTTAGATGAACGAAGTTGGGCCGTCAAGCGAAAAAGGAGTTGCGAACGCAATACCGGCTGAAGACATCGATGAGGACTTAGAATCAGCTCAAGTCAGGAATCCGAACTTGAAGATGTGCAAAATTTGCTACGCTCTCGAGGATGAGGGTGAATGGATCAACCCTTGCAGGTCAGCAAACTGCATGAAGGATGTTTATTTATTGACAATCAGGTGTTCGGGAACGATGAAGTGGGTCCACGTAGAGTGCCTTGCGCAATGGCTTAGTAAAGCTCCTCCACAACAGCAGTATCAGTGTCTCACATGCAAGTGAGGCATATTTTGTTCTTACCGTCATCTAATGGTTCAGGTATATATACCGAAAGTCGTACGTGTTAAAATCTACTTCGGAATGGTGCTTGCCTCCAATAAAACTGACGACATGGGAGGTTCTCTATTTTACTGTTATTGCAAAAATTTGCGCATTACAGGTCCTTGAGATCTTGCTCGATGTTTATTCAACTGGGAGGTTTTTCCGTGGTCTGATCAACACCATTGAAGGAAAACGGTTAATTTTTTTAAATATAGAAAACCAGGGGGACTCCACCGCCTTCGGCGATTGGTTTCCCCCAGCCGGTGGGTCATTTTTGGCCAATTTGGACCCGATTCCGAAAAAATCTACGGAAAGTAATATTTTCCAGAATTTACGGACTTCCGGGATATGTGGAATCGTCAATTTAGAAAACACGGGAATATTTTGGAAGAACGGGAATATATTGGGATAATTTACACCTGAATTTGCGCAGGTCCATCATATGGCAAATGGCTCACACTTTCTTCTGGAGAGCCTTTATCTGCACTGATCGTCGGCTTCATTACTACGCAACCCTGGGAAGAAACGTTGCTCTCTCAGTCTTCAGCGTTTCCGTGGAGAACTTCCGGTCAGCTTTGTTTAACGAATCAAACTTCCAGATAAATTCGATAAATGCTGCTACAGTTCCAAAGGCTTCTTCGCTTTGTACCTACTATATATCTCTAGGCAGATATCAGTTCGAACAGGCATATTTTGATGCGTTTAGAGCTGTAGAAGATGATTTGGTTCTGACTATCAAAGAAATAATCTGTTACTCATTTGTAATAAGATAAGATTGAAATTATTCAGTGCTGATGACGAATTGGCCATGGAAGGCAAAGGAGCAAATGGATTCACAGAGGAGGTGCGTTGAAGAAAATAAATGAAAATCGAGTTATGAAAATGCCGACATCAAATTGCAGTCAATTGATATTTAGCACCAACCAAATTTCCTATTTTATTCGTGATTTTTCTGACAACATCATCTTTACTCAGCATGTTCCGAAATCCCGACCACTACTTTTAGCAGAGCACATGTTTGGGACCCGGCAAGTTTCAAAAGATCTGGCTTTACTGCTTTTAGCGACCATCCGGTTCTTGCTAAAACACGACATTTTTGAATAAAGCAACCAGAGTCCTTCTATTTTGACACATGTGATGACGATGAGATCAAAATTTAAGCTACATTTCATAGCAATCGCAGTGAACAGAAGTCGAGTAATGTTGGAATTCTGAATCTTGCCGGTTCCTAATATACAAATACTATTTTGATGGAATTTTAATTCAATTAAGATCCATGGGGGTTCAAATGGATAATATTGTCGGCGGAATGAACGTTCCGGAAAATATGCTCATCGTCCTATGATCTCTCCACAGTTCTCTCGTTTCTCTAACCGCCAGACTGAGATAACAGTGGAGAGAGATCATTGCGTATTGTCCGAAACGTTCATTCCTCCGACAATATAATGTTACTTTGTGTTAAATGCTTCGGCATTCATGAGAAACAGGTGTCTGCTAAACAATTTTTGTCGGGATTTGTGAAATTTGCAAATATGTTCAAAACCACCATTTTTTGTTCAAAAATATGATAATGTCGCACTTTCAGGGTGCGGAAAATCGTGGGGCCGCTCTTGATGTTCCGTGATCAGTGTGTAGGTTCTGTAATGTGGGATCGGATGTACCTTAGTGCTACGTTATTGACTTATCTGGTCATCTTGCTCGCATCGCTCAAGTGCTCTACAAACACTCATCAGTGGCGCTTTCTTGTCGTGTACAGCCTAGCTGCGTCATTTCTCCTCGCTCATTTGTGAATATTTTCGTATTACTTCACAACCGGTTAATTTACTTGATTTATTCAAGTCACCATTTAGTTCAGATAAATTTTGTCCCCTTGAACACTTGCAATGGGATCTTAGGTTTTGACCAAGTCATTATCACAATCTACTCACTCCAGTATTGTCGAGTTGCCGCTTGTTTCCATGGTCTGCATTTCAGGATGTTGTCGCTTGATGAATTCAAGGAGCGTCTTGCTGAACTTCTGGTTTTTATGACTACTAATCCTTCTCAGGTTCAAAACAATTTATTTCGGTATTGATTGAGTTGCAGGCAGCTATTTACTTCTTAGCAGTTGTTATGCCTCTTCTAGTTGTTGCGGCTTGTTTCAGTTGGAGGCTACAAAAAGCCATGAAGAAGCAAGAAAAGGTTATAATCTTCATGCAGATTTTCCATTATGGATTTTTAGGGCCGTAAGCTCAAAGATAGGTTGCTCAAGAAGCTTCATGCATCACAGGGCAAGGATGAAAGTTACAACGGTAAAAACAAATCAGAGTAACACAGTGTTACTAACACTTCATCTTGGATGATTTGAATATTCAAGAGGATAATCTTCGAGTATGTCGAGTCTTTCACATCTTTGATCTGCAGAATTTATGGCTAGCAACCGTGCTTGTGATATTTTTCCTTCAACATCGGATAAAATTCCCATGGTTTTGTTGTCATTACAGTTGACTAAGTAATCTGTACTCAATACAGAAAGCATATTGTTTCATGAACATGAAGTGGACAAGCTCCCCAGCGTTCTACTAGGTGCGTTAGAAAGACGTCAGAAAAAACGTGGGTGGTGTCCAGATAGGCAGCGGCATACGGTATAGTCATTTTGCAATCGGCTTTTCGCCTCGACGGCTCACAAATCGCAAAAGATCAAGTTCCTTTTTTTGTATTAATGGTAACCCCGTGGTATCAAACGCCATGAATCTGACCGGTAATGTTTCCAGGAAGGCCGTTTTGCCTCGTATACCAATGATTAGATCATTGTACGCGAAGTTTGGTATATCGATGATATTTTACTGGTATAGCATAAAGTAATTTTTTTATCGCATGGATATCTCTAGTCTATTGGCGGCCGACTACTCTGTTTATCGCCATTAGGATGACGTGTAGTGAGCGGAACGTGAAATTCGGAACCGTGGTCTCTTCAATTCCATTGAGCACGGGAGCCCATTGCGAATTTGCCGGCATTTTTGAAAGTACCAACCCATTCATTAGTTGTTGCCAGTATATGACGCAAAGCTTCATTCCTTATGACGAGTAGTGGAATTCGCGAATTTGCGGAATTACTGGTGACCTTTTCATGTGATGTAACTGATTCTTGAAGCTGGTCAGCTGTCGCTCCACTTCTAGTGATCCGGTCGTTCAGTTTAGTCCCGTTGTGCACGATTATCCGCCTTGCACTAAATTTACAGCATACAGCAAGTACTTAGTGCCGGGAATTCAGTTTTGCTGCAACAATGTAGCAGTTGCTTACTCCATTGTCTTCATAGTAAATTGACTTCGTGAAGCGTAGTTGGACTAGGGAGAAAGTGTCCTTCTTCTAATTCATGCACCCTCCCACCCCAGCAACTCCTTGGATGATGCTCTAGCCCTCATTGACACGATAAGCCACGCTCTCTCCCTAGCGCGACCTCTCCTTTGTTCCTCCGAGCACCCTTACACTGCTTGTGCCTTCCTACTTTCTATGATGAAGGTGCGAAATTGAACTTCGCTTGGGAACATTATGAATTAATTCCAAAATTCGTAGTTTTAGGTGTATCGATCCAATCTCCTCGGTCTATGTATGTACGAGTGTTTGGGAAGAAGCAGTGTGGTTAAACCGCCACGGACTGGTCCATCCCATCTCCTCAAGCTCTTTGTGAGTGATCGCCCTATGTCCACTCCATCCGTTCCTCTTCGTCCTGGAAATAGACGGTATTGCAACCGCCGATTTCCATGAAGAAGAGGCCTTTGCAACTGTCACAGTAAACCACATGTATAATATATCGAGTTTTATCTGAAAATTATGGTTCCGATTTTAATGTTTAAGTGTCATCGTTCTTGATTGAATTGATACATCGCCAGAAGGGTTTCTTTGCAAACCATATAGTGATTTCAATCTAAATAAGTGCATTCCCATACGAAGACTTCCATAGACGCACCTATCAAAAACGCTCAATCGCCAAAACAATTTCCAATCTCATTTCTCGTTTTTGTAATTAAATTCGTATACGTTCTTGATCGGTGTCCAGCGGTCATTTTATTGAGTGGGGGGACGGGGGTCATTGGTGGTCCTTGGCAGGGGGGAGAACGCCCTCTCCGGGCAGCCCTCTCTCATCTGGTTTTCTCCCCCTCCTTCCCCTCACCCCGTCGCTTCGTCATTCCCTCTTCTTCGTGGAGCGGCTAGTCACAATAAAGTCAGCTCCTGTGGGTGCAACCGGATCTACTTCCAATGGGAGTAGATCATCGATTGGTCCCTCTTCTCTCTGTTCCGGTGTCTTTTCTCTCCTCGCTCATCCGTTCTATCGCGTGACTCATCAGATGACTGGGGGTACTTGTTAATGTTAACTGCCGGGGGTGCCTGCTCCCTCTCGATCGTCGTGCTCCTCGTTCCTTCCTTCTCTGCGCTCTCCATGCATTGCACTGCCCGAGGGCAAAGGGCTGCCCTCTGTTTATTGGAATTGAGTCCCTCTGAGGGGAAGAGTAAACGATGCCGGCTGCCCTGTCACTATTCGGTATCAACTGCACATCGGGAAGTGTCCTCTGCTCTCGTTCTCTGGGAGACGTCCCTTTCAACTGATCACCCCCCGAGCACATGATTCGAGCCGTCCCCCTCGCCCTCCCCTGTACCCTTCCCGCGAATTTCACCTCTCATTTGCTCATCGTCGGCTAGGCGCGAATGGTGCGCTGTACAGTGTAGAAGTTAGTTGCAGGCGGCCTTTCCCCCTCTCCCACTCGGCCATGGTCTCCCAGCAGAAGATGAAGGAAGAAGAGGTGCCCCTCCCCCCTTCCCCCCTTCTACTCATTGACGTGTTCCTTTGAGGTTGGCGATGCCCAGCAGGACGGAGGCAAGCAGCCGGGATCTCCCAAGAGCAGACTGGCCATGCTGAAGAGGGCTACGGCCAAGAAGCGTTAGTCACCCCCTCCCCCTCTCAGGGGAAAGAACACGGGCTTAGCTGGTTTTCATCCCTTTTCTTTCCCTCTCGTGTCCCATATGTGGACGAGATAGAGATGTCATTGGAGCTAATGTGGATTAGTGCAGGCAGTATTGTGCGTCCTTGCTCCGTCGACATCGTGTTGAGTAGAATGGGGCGGGGAGGAAAAGGGCAGCGAGGTCCCCTCAACGTGGCCCAGTGGCCGATTCTGACGGAGCTGCCGCTTCTGACCTCTCTCCTTATCATTGTGTAATTACCGCGAGCTATTTGAAATGCGCGCGATTGCGTCGATGCGAAAAGGAAGCACGGGGCTAAGGGAGCGAGAGAGTGCAAACCAGTTCCCGCCTCTCTTTCCTCCTCCTTTCACAATGGGCAGATTTGATCTGGGAGGAGATGGAGGGGACAGGGGATACGACTCCACGAGCGAACGGGGCTCAACGTCACTGTTTGTATTGACTGCAGAATCGACCCTTTGTCGATTGAGAGAGTGGCCGATGGCTGTCTGTCCCTGTCTCTGCGCATTGGCACCGATGAGTGGGAGGAGAGGGTTCTCCCCCCTGCTTCCCTTCCCATGCACTAATGACCCCCTCTGGTGGGGGAAAGGGGGACACTCTCGGACTGGGCCCTTTATGGATCCACTGCTGCAGCTGAATCACATCTGTTCCTATGGGAGGGGAGGGAAAGGAGGCTGCCTGCACTATGCGACACAGATCGAGGGAGGGAATGAGGGCATCCCCTGCAGCCGCCGTCACCGCCGATCCATTCCGATTCCAAGGAGAGGGCGTCACCTACAAAGGGAAACTGATCGGAGTGAGGGACGTCGAGGCTGCCCGTGGTAGGGAGGGAGGAGGGAGGAGGGGGAAGAGCCTCTACAGGAGATGCCATGTGTGCCGATGCCATGCGGGATGGAAAGGCTGCAGTCAAGGCCGCCGGCCACCACAAACAGCGTGTCAACCTCAACATCAGCCTGGAGGGCATCAAAATCAAGGACGAGAAGACCCAGGTTTCCCCCCTCCCACACCTCTGGGTTACACTATTCTATAAGACAATCCTGCACAACTTCCCCGTCTCCCGCATCTCGTTCATCGCCCGTGACACGACGGACGCCCGTGCCTTTGGATTCGTCTTCAGCGATCCCATCGGTGCCTCCCCTCCCCCTCCCCCTCTATCCTCGTAGATGGCGTTGCCAAGTACAAGTTCTACGGCATCAAGACGGCCCAGACGGCCGACCACGCAGTTCTCGCCATCAGGGACATGTTCCAGGTACCGCCCCTGACCTTGTACCCATTCTGTTGGCCGACCGAGAGGCTCAACGGGGAATAAGATAGAAGGCCATCCCTTGCAGATTGTGTACGAGATCAAGAAGAAGCAAGTCGATGACTTCAAGAAGGAGAAAGACGAGAAGGACAAGAAGGAGATGGAGGACAACGGAATAAGGAGCGAGAACGGAGTTCTCGTGGCTGATCTTCTCGATCTGGAGACGGAGTTGAGTGCGATAGAGCAGGGAGTCAACCAGCTGTCGTCGATCCCCGTCATGGCCGGTGACTCGTGGCCGGGAGAGGCTGCCCACGTCGATCCCTTCGGCCAGCAGCCATTCGTCTCCCCCTCCCACGATCCCTTCGGAGACTCCTTCGGCACCGACTCCTTCCACACCAATCGATCCATCTCCTTCGCGACCCCTCAGAACACATCGGCCCCTTCCATCTACCCGCCCCTCCTCTCGCAGTCTCCCGCCTCCATGTTCAACACTCAGGCCTCGCCCGCGGTCAGTCCCTCCCCCTCCCCCCCTCCTCCTTCTACGAGTCCCCCTACAGATGCCCCCGATGGGAATGACTCCGATGTGGTCGGCTCCTTCTCAGTATCCTCCCATGGGCCACTCGTATGCCTCCGCTCCCAACTTCTCTGTCAGTTCATGATTACATTGAGGGGCAATGTTTATGTGAAGGGCGCGAGTAAACTCTGATTACGTCGAGAGGCAAGAGGCAATCGAGACGATCAATCCACCTCCCAATCGTGAATCATGATGTTTTCCAGCACAAACTCATGGACTGATAACTGGGAATTAAAATGCACTGCTGAATTGAAAAATAAAAAAATCTATAGGATACGAATCCGTTTGCGTCTACGGCTGTTGCCGCGGGGCCGGTCGTCGATCCCTTCGACACCTCGGCCGTTCGAGCCTCGTTCGCTGCCCCCACGCAGACTCTCAACTGGAGTCAGGTCAATGAGAACTCGGCTCCTCCCAACGGAGCTCCCGCCTTGTCCCACGCCCACTCTTTCCAGGCCAACTTCAACGACATGAGGTACACCCGCCATTTCCTCTTTCACTGTCCATTATGAGTGGCCATTGTAGCTCTCACCACACGGGAGGAACTGCCCCCACGGCGGCGATGCAGTGGGAGAAGAAGGTGAGTACGAGGGCATTCAGGCCACATTTTTCATAGATGGTTTGGAAATCGGGTACTCGTTCGGGGAACTTTAAAAAAAGCATGTCTTCATCTAATTGGAGAAGAGTATCACAAAATCAAAAAATGTATTTCGAATGGTTGCGGCGAAAGTGTCGAGCTATTTTCCTATACTTCCACAATCTACTGATAATCGCCGCGGAAACCCACTAAAACTGTAGCACACACAATAATGTGTGAATGGACTCAGAAAACATTTTTGAAGAATAATTTCGTTACAATTATCTTTTTTTTTCGTACTGGAATGCCGAAAAGCTTTGAAATGTATCTCTTTCTCAACAAGCGCGGTTATCATTCAAACCGTTGTAGGGGGGAAGCGAGAAAAGAGAAGAGCAGATAAAATGGCTTCCAGGCCTACACGAACAACCTCGACGACGCCTTCAAGAACTTGTGCAACATGGACTCTCTGACTGCCCCCTCTGTAATGAAGAAGAATCCCTTCGAGCACATCATCAATCCCCCCAAGGTATCCCTCTTTCTCTCTCGCATTCCATCTGGCCTCAACGTAGCGAGCGAATTGATCAATAGCCCCTTTGCAGGTGTCTCTGAACTCTCTGACGACTGGCCCGAAGTCGAAGGATCCGTTTGCCGATGACTTCTTCAACTGATTCCCCGTGAGCTCTTCCCTTCCTAGTCACTCTTCCTCTGGCTCCTCGATTCCTTCCGACCTGTATACTTGTAAGAGGCTGTCTTGTACTGTATGCATCGCTGTATCCATCTCCCCTCCCTCCCGCCCTCTTTCACTCCTCGCATTTATCCACCCATCACCCCCTTCCCATTGGCTGTACACAGTAGTTGATACCTTCCCCTCCTGTACAGTACTCACTGGCCCGTGAGCTCGATCCTACCGTATTCTCATTGAACACGGCTCTCCAGGATTCCCCGGATACCTCTGTGAGGGTTCCAGGTACCTGGCACGAATATGGAGGTACGGTAGTCGAGACACTGCCGTGAGTCTGTCCCCCTCCACGTTGCACTAGATCCACCCTCGCTTACTCCTAACATTATAACGTAGTTGTGAATGGTAGATGCGTAGCTTTGAATAATAGTAGTAGCAGTGAGAATGTTGCCGTTCCCTTCCATCGTCGAGATGCATAACAGTAACATATCCCCCCAGCCGCCCCGCCCCGCCGTGCCAATCACTCCAACGGCATAAGAATGAATTCGTCACAGGTCCCTTCTTCTCTTCCTCTCCCCTGTCCCTTCGCACTTTACGTGTCTCTCCCTTCATACAGTAGTCCCTCTCATTAACAACCCCTTGTGATGCGAAAGAAGATATGATAGTATGACAAACTATGCTCTCATTATATTTGATTCATTTTGGACATGTTGGATAATAAAGTAGTATCAGATTAAGACCTCAACGCAAGATACGAACAATTCAATAGCAAAATTGATCCTCCACTACGACACCGATCTACAGATCATTCAAACAAGTCTTTGTCGATATTCTTGAAGAGCGAGAGGTTGCAAACTCTGCCAATAGACCATGTTACGGCGTTGAACCCGGGGCCGCTACTCCTCTCGGGCCATGCACAGATGGCTTTTGAGTAACCAAAGATGATCAGAAATGTCTTCGGAACCACTGATGAGAAGTGAGGGGTTCTTGCATTGTGACGGAACTGTCGAGGAGGTGGAGAAGTCGATGGATTCCATACCTCCAGTCTCACCTCAAGAATATTTGGAATCTGAGCGAATTGGAGAACAATTTGTCATACGATTGAAGAGGATCGGGTGGCCGTTCTTGATTGCGCTGAAAGATGAGAAGGGAGAAGTCCGTCGGGAAAGTTCTGAACCTCGGCGAAGGAGGACGAGAGGGGGGGGGGCTTCCCTTCCCATCGCATCCTCCATCCTTTCTTACCTTCTGGCAGCTCAAAGGTACGATTCCAATGGGTTCCCTCCATCATGAGTCCCTGCATCTTCGTCTCCACGAGGTATTCCTCGTATGTCCCTTCCTTCTCTCGTATTTCCCCGTGGGATCGTTGTTTCCTTGGCGGATCTTCCGTCTGAATAGCGCCAATCCGATAGAAGGAGGAGGTGGAAGGAGGGACTGGGACCCTGTCCCCCCTTCCCCCTCCCTCCCCTCCCATCGACATCTTCACCGTGTTAGGAGTGGGTCCACGTCATTCTCCTCTCACCTGTCACGTGGACGTCGTCCCTTAATCGCATATCCACAAGAAGTCTGCAGAGATTCGCATCTGAAGATGGAGAGAGAGCAACGTCTTAAAACATCCTTTCAGATTACTGTAAGTACGAAATGCTAGTGAAATGATAACAAACCTGTGTCGTATTTACCTTAATTATCACAGAAAGTTCACTACTGTATCTTACTTTCCTTATTCCCGCCCTGTGTGATTGGGTGGAAATCATCACTTTGTATCCCCTGCAGAGTCTCCAGCTATTTTTCGACACTGACAAATCACAACTTCCGTCCGCTCTTTGATCGGGGGGCGGCATCATATTCTCAGTCCCTCCATGCCATCCCAGGGGGCGGGTCATTTGCCCCCCTCTGCCCTCCCCCTCCCCCTCCCCCTCCCTTCCGGCCTGCCTCGGGACTTCGATTCCCTCCATGGCCCTCCCTCGTAGCGTGTCCTCCCCGCCTGGATACTCTCCCTCCTCTCGGCCTGTCACCTGTAATCTGGCACGGTCTGCCTCCCTGTCCCCTGTCACCCCTCTTCTCCCTCCCTCTCCTCCCTCCCTCCCCTCCCCTCGTCCTCTTCTCTCCGTGGCTTCCCCGCCACCACAATTGGGCTAATTCCGCCGTGGCGCCTCTGCTCTCATAGAAGTGATAATTTGTGCGTGTCGATGGAGTGGAAGGTGTCTCTCTCTTCCCTTCAACAGGTTACACGGAGTAACTGCCCGTCCCCCTGCAACCTATCGACTTCCTCACGCTAAATTATTCGTTTCCTTTTCCCGATTTCTCTGCTGCCGTGCAGACAGGGAAGTATCCGGTCTGTGATGGGGGTAAAAAGGGCTTCAGTGGTCGATGTGGTCGAGAGTGGGAGGAGGAGGAGGAGGAGGAGGGGGAGGGG
>JACMIG010000583.1:0-29375 GCA_014805385.1 Levipalatum texanum
TCGGGGATTTGCCGAAACTGACTGCCGATTTGAGAGGTAAGGGGGGACCTCATGGATTTTTTTCAACCCATGATACGGGTATCATGGTCCAAAATGTGCAAAAATGAAATTGTTCGAAAACGTCTTCAAACACGTTTTTATGACCATGCGAACATTCCTTAGTCGATTTCACACAACTTTATTTTTGCACATTTGGACCATGATACCCGTATCATGGGTTGAAAAAAATCCATGAGGTCCCCCCTTACCTCTCTAATTGGCAGTCAGTTTCTGCAAACCCCCGAACATTGTATGCGTGGAAGTGGTTGGTGGGTTCAATACAAGCAACTTTTATACATTTAGAAAATTTCAAATCCAACTGTTGGAAAGATCCAAAGAGATGATTGGCATCAATGGCATCACTCATCTTTTTGTATCTTTGTACCACAAGGGTATCAAATATTCTAAATATATAAATGTTACTTGTATTGAACCTATCTATCACTTCCGCACATAGAATGTTCGGTGGCGTGCCGCACCACACTGCCTTTGGACCATGATACCCGTATCATGGGTTGAAAAAAATCCATGAGGTCCCCCCTTACCTCTCAAATCGGCAGTCAGTTTCGCCAAACCCCCGAACATTGTATGTGTGGAAGTGGTAGGTGGGTTCAAAACAGGAAACTTTCATATATTCAGAATATTTGATTCCCCTGTGATATAAAGCTACAAAGAGGTGAATGACATCAATTTCACGAAAAAATCGAGGTTTTTGAACACTCCGATGCACTTTGCAAAAAAATGATATCTTCAATTTTTTTAAAATTTTTATGTGGTACCCTAGAGACATCAGTCTACATTTTGGTTACCAAAGTGCTACTGATGACCATATGATTTTATGTGCGGAAAATGTTGAGAGGATAACTCAAATTAAAAATATTGTTTTGCCCTCCCTGACGTGGTGTCCCTGGGACAATACACCTCAAAATAGCTGAAAAATGAACATTTTCCGTGTTATCACCAAGTGTCCTGAAGCGTACGATTTTCATTTTTCAGCTATAGGATCGGCATCACATGAGAAATTACTGGGCAAAAAATCAGGGGTGAGTCTTTCCATATATTGGAGAAACACAGTATTTTAGATTCTGCGTTAGAAATCTTCTCTAACTCATACCGTAACCCGACGCCGAACGACATAATGTCCGAAAGTACAAGGTCATCATGTGATATCTTCCACTTTTTAAATTTCCCAAATCGGACAACTGGCTGCAGAGTTACAGGCAAAAATGTCGAATCCGCACTTCATGGAAGCTCTAAAGTACACCCACTTTGGCTGAGTGCAGTTCAGGGACCCCTAGGGGGTGAGGGCCGATCTATGGTGCATTCAACTTGTCAACACCTAAGGTCCCTACAAGCAACATATGAACCCTGCTGGTCAAGGTTTTCTTCATTGTTCGCTGGGCTGGTCGATCCTTACGCGGATGGACTCTTATCAGCGAACCAAACGTCTATAAATTCGCGTTCCGTACGCGACTGTTCCCTCTCCATTGAGAACGGTATTTCTCTAGTCGTCTGGCAGGCCAGAGTTTCGCGCCTATGTGCGAAATTAACGCTGCTTACCGCGAAGGTAGTTCGCGCGTCGCCTCCGCATCACTTTAATACCGGACAATACCATGAAATCATTAAAGATGTTTAGATCTTACGATAACTGCAAGGAGATACTTGCGATACTTTCGAGTCGAGCTGCCGGAATAGGATATAACAAGGTAAGTTGCGATGATATTGGATGCTGTGTAGTCGCCAGAACAACGTATCGAGCGCAGCCGTGGGAGGAGGAAGCAGACATTCGAATAGTGACTGAACTCTTTGAAAGTCCAACAAGTTGTTACTTGCGACAGATGTAAGTGGACTGAGCAAACGCAATTATGCGCCGAAGAGAGTGTTTCTGAACGAGTCCAATAAGGAGATGTGTTGAAAAGAGTATATTCTGTCGCTGAAGAAATTGTGATTGGGTTCGTTCTGAAGTGCGAAAGAATGTAATTATACCTAAACCTGGGAAATGTTCATTATATCAGGCCGGTCAGCTATGATGAGATCTACCATCTGCAGAACCTTGGCACAGCACTTTTTTGACCCCGAACTGTTAAATTTTTTTTGATAGGGCTAGGTATGGAGAGTATGTGGCCAAAGTTTCAGCGTCCAAAACTCAATATTTGGCTAGTTATGGCCCTTGACGTCGACGAACTCCGCTGTTTTTCGATTTTTCGGCTCAGCAGAACATGATCACTAAAATTTTCAGTAAGCTACGGATTATAGGTAATCGATAGCGCCCTTTCCGAATAAAATAATATAAAAACGAGAAAAAAATTTTTGTCGATGTGATGGCCATTTGTAATCTTATTTTTTTAATATCTTTTTTTTAAAAAACCATCCTCCAGTTTCTACATATGTTAAAGAGCATATTTTTCTGCATATAATACATTTTTTTCAGAATTTTTCCCTTGGCATTTCGGGAGATATTAATTTTTGAACTTATGGCGCAGTGGGTTTTTTCCAGATCTTGAACCCCGAAGGTCGCAGAATCAATCCCCGTCAAGTGCAGGACTGTTTTGCTTCATTTTTTTCAGATGGTGAAAAGAAGAAAAAGGTTATGCATGCTTATTTCATATTGTTGCGTAAGTTTTCATGTTGCATTCCAGTCATTTCATATCTAATCTATTCAGACAATGTAAATGAACGAAGATGTGATTCCCGAGCGAAACTCTCATCTGTCCATCTCGGGATTCGAAATAGCCCGAGAAGGTTATGTCATCGAAGCCAATATGGATACTGGAAAGATCGTTTTGGGTAATCAACGATTCTGCCAATTATAATACACATTATTCAGATATGGAGAATTTCATCAGAATTTCATCACATATATGTGCCCAAATGAGTACTGACTATAAGATCATGCGAATTCTTAATTCCGAAGCAAGTATCAACATGAGAATTCTAATCATATTAGTCATGGTTTTTTTCTGAATTGAACTTCTGGTCCTGACGGTCCTGCTATTATTGGCGCACCAACCGTTTATTACTTTTTTGTCTCTAACGTGCCAGACGACGAGAGAACAATGGAGAGTCAACCGATTGGGCGGAACGCGAATTTATACACGTTTGGTTCGCCGCTAATAGAAGTCACGTAAATTCCAACCTCAAAAAGAAGCTGAAAGCCAATAGCAGACGAGTGTCCCATAAAAAACTTAGCTTCCGTTAAGTCTCAGCCAACTTGTTGTTTCCATAATGGATACCAATTTCGTAAGGCGTTACGCACTTCTTCCTCTTCTCGTGCTTCTGTATCTTTCCGGAGTAAACGGCGATGGCAAGAAAGTGCTTCAAGATTATGATGGTAAGACTAAAGACTGATTTTTTTTACAAAGTACATATCTATAGCTCTTACTTACGACCCGGCCAAGTGGGTGTTGATCACAGTTGCTGGCAAACTTGGAGACAAGTGGGATCGCACTATCCTGACAGTCGTGCGGTCGGTTCGCACGCAGAAGCTCTACGTCGCATTAGACCAAGATTATAAGCACTATGGAATCGTTATCCGCAATCACCGCCCAACTCTCCATTATTTCATTCGCACCTCCGATCTCCGCTCTGAATTTACGCCTGCATAAATGAGACCTGTTTTCGTGCGCAATGTCGATCCGATTGATGATGCTGGTTTAGTTGTTGGAGACTGGAGCGAAACATATGTATATCATAAAACATTTATTGAAGAGAAACGGAAAAAACTGATAGATGAGATCGCACTAAACGCAACCGTATCTTGAGGGCACCATGATCACAGGCAACACTGCACACAAACTCAGCAACAGGAAACAACTGATGTTAGATCTATTGCACGGGCTCATTTCGTAGTTGCCTCTTCACGAGTGTTTGGTAGAGGCCGGAATCGTCTGCCATCAGCTCAGTGTGCGATCCGATCTGGAAATGTTTTTGGAGTGGTCGGGGTTACGGTATCAACTGACCTGGACTATACGTCCCTTCTGGATAACGATGATCCTGTCGGCATTCTCGATGGTCGACAGTCGATGCGCGATGATGATGACGGTGCGGTTTATGGAGCATCTGAGAAGGTTCGGAGGTCAGACCTAAACAACGATCAAAGTTCCAACCGATTGATAGCCTCCTGAACAGCAGCTTCGCTTTCAGCATCCAATGCGGATGTGGCTTCGTCGAGGATGAGCACGGCCGGCTTCCTGACGAGTGCTCGAGCAATGGCGACGCGCTGCTTCTGGCCTCCTGTAATGGAGTGCATTGAAAAGAAGATGAGGTATCCGAATAGTCGCCCACACCACGACGCACCACTCATCTGGACGCCCTTCTCCCCGCAGTTGGTATCGTAGCCGTCGGGAAGATCGGACACGAAGCTGGCAACGTTCGCCATTTCGGCGGCCTAAATTAAAATTCACCGTAATTACGCGATCTGTCATGTTCCTGTACTCCAGCCTCGCAATATTAGAAAGCGACAAAGACCTCAAGGATCTCCTCCTCCGTCGCCTCGCAGCCGTAGGAGATGTTGGAACGGATGGAACCGTCGTAGAGGACGGGCTCTTGCGACACTAGGGCGACCTGCGTAATTCCATCATTGAATAAACCCACCCGATTGCATTAATTTATAATCTGTCTAGTGCTCAAGTAAAAGAAGGAGCAGGAGGAAGATTGAGGCGATTGTGGGCAATGAACTTTGCTCATTCTTGAAAGATGGCATAAATACTATGGCTCCAGATTTACCTTCTTGTGGAAGTAGTCGTAGTCGATGTCGCTGATGAGGACGCCGTCGAGCGTGATGACTCCCTTCTCAGGAGAGTAGAAGTGCTGGAGAAGAGAGACGATGGACGACTTGCCTCCTCCGGAAGGTCCGACGAGGGCAATGGTCTCGCCTGGAGAGTTCCGCCTTCCGAAATTGAAATACCGATTGCGGACCTGGCGATATCTTCAGCGTGAAATCTTCGAGAACAGGGTGCTTGGGACGAGTCGGGTATTTGAAGCTCACATCGTCGAAGACGATCTCGCCCTGGAAGTGGTAGGTTGTCTTCGAATTCACCCAGCTACTGCAGCTTCGCAATTCTCCACGAACAAGGGTGAAATTGTACTCTCCATTATATTTTGGGCCATACCTTGATCTCCGGCTTGGCTTGTCCATCGTTCAGGATTCGAGGCTTGCGGCGCATGTACTCGAAGACCTTTCTGGAGGCTCCGACCGACTTCATCACCTCCGTAACGACCCATCCTAGCTCCTTTGAGAATTGTCATTGAATAAACTTGTTATCGATTAAAACAGCTAATGGATGACATCATGGATAGGAAACTCACAAAGAGGTGCTCTCCGATCTGCATCTGGTACATGAGGAAGGCGATGAAGTTGTCGGAGGACATGCGTCCTGGAAAAAAGTTTCAATTATGGTATTTTGCGCTGTTCTAAGTTGACATCACATTCTCACCAGAGATGACGAGGTGTCCTCCGTACGCGAGCACAGCGACGAGAACGGCAGAATTGGACATCTCACCGGCCCACGTCGCTCCGATCTCACCGATAGATCTGAAGTTGGGATAATTATCATGTGTTCTTCCGCTCTACGCTAAGGAATGGGGAGGTTGAACTACAAAGGAGTGCTGACGTTGATGTTGTTAAAGGAATACATCGTTGTTTTATAATAATCATTCACAGCCGTCAATAATTTCCATGCGAGGGGATTTGCTATTCTCGGAGCTTATTCCTGTAGCGGGAAAGAATCCGTGAAACTGCCTACTTCAGCAAACAGGTGCGTGGGCTACAGGAGTGGCACAACTTGTGTGTGCGCGTTACGCACTATTGATGCGAAGAAGTGACTATAAAAATTCCCATATAACAAATGTACTTCCGCTGATTGAATGTGCTCATGGATCTGCGGCAAATAATCGCCTTTGTAATGGCTCACAGATAAAGTTCCTTTGTACTTTTACAACCTAAAGATGCAACATGACCACGTACCCCTTCCATCCCATCTTGAGTGTATTCAGGAGCTTCTGTTCGAAGCGGGCACTTTCGCGCTTCTCGGATGCGAAGGAGCGAACGGTGCGAAGAGTGGAAAGAACTTCCTCGGCCGTCTGATTGGCCTGAGCGACCGTCTCCTGCTTGGCCTCATAGAGCTTCTTAAAAGCATCCTTTCTGATGAGTCATGAAAGAGAATGATTTGTATTGCCACAGTAGATCAGGAAATTTAAACGAGAGAGATTCCGTACATCGAAGAAGGACATATAGGTCTTGGTGATGAAGAGGATTATGGGAGTGAAGACGAAGGAGACCGCCGTCAGCTTCCACGACAGTCTGAACATGAAGCCGAGGCAGCCGATCAGGACGATGACGTGGCGCGTGAAGACGTTGAAGTTCATCGACATCATCTTTGAGATGACCTCGCAATCGGCAGTCAGGCGCGAAACGATCTCTCCTCAAAAATACAAAATAAATAAATCTTTACTTATCAAACAATATTACCCACCAGTCTTGGTAGCGTCGAAGAAGGCAATTTCCTGCTTGACGAGAGCGTCGAACAGATCGCGCCTCACGCGATATTCGATTCGATCCGTACCGTAAGTGAAGCAACCAGCGCGGAAGCCACCGAAGAAGGCACTGGAACAGGACATTTAAAAATACTGTTATCGGCAACCCAAACGTGTCTAATATTCCGTTTTTATTCGCGACTGTTCTCTCTCCATAAAAAGCAAGGGTTCCCTCGTCGTGTGGCTGTTTTTGAGGGTGAGAGATTCGCGCCTTTGTAGGTGCGAAATTTAGAAAAGTTTTTCTAAATTTCGTTTTTTTCTAAATGTTTTTCTAAATCACCGATAATACAAGGTCGGAGCCCAAAACAACCTTCGAAAGTACAAGGGTGTTTTCCATTGTAAAAATCATACCAGAGGAAGGAGAGTGCCGCCATGGCCGTGACAGACTTGACGAGAGCATCATAACCCTGGGCCTTGACGATGCTCGAGATGACTTCTCCCGTGTACAGGGGGATCAGGATTCGAACTGCAAATTTTATTCTTCAGTTTGTGAAGCAATAGTCGCTACTTATCAAATCGGAAAAGAGCTGAATTTTGTCCTGGCTTGTTCGTAACACTATTATGTACCTCTCACTATGAGAACGAGTATGGTCGGCGGAGTTAACGATACGGAATGTACGCTGATCGCCATACGATCTCTCTCCACAGTTCTCTCGTTTCTCTAACAGCCAGAAAAGAGAGAAACTAGAGAACTGTAGAGAGTGATAGCAGGGCGATGAGCGTAAATTCCATTCCGGATGGTTAATTCAGACGACAATAGTTGCCATTCATGAAGCAAATGAATCAATCGGTCTGCATTTTGCTATTGCCATACCCCAGGAATAGGCTATGAGGAAGGCGAATCCGACAGAGAACCACCGCCACTCGCTCAGGCAGAACTTGAAGAGCCGCCAGACGTGACCACTTCGAGAGAGAGCGGGGCTGTCCGGAGATTCGTCGGAGTCATTCTTCTTTTCATTGTTGTTCTTCTCTGCGGGGGCGAGGGAGCTCGTTCTGAGAACCGTGAATTATACCATAGATAAATGTAGTCCATCTGAATCTGTGCTGAACTTTGTATGTAATTCTAGTTCGCTTAGAAAACGCACTCGGAGTCCTCGTCATCGTCCTTAATAATGGAGGATGAGGATGAGGAGGACGAGGAGTCCTCGTTGAGCGCGGCTACGTTGATGGACCAAAGGATCCGCAGAAGCGACGAAGCAACAAACGACCAGCCCGTCAACATCCAGACACCTGACAATCGTATGCTGAACGACCTTAGCAAGATTACGGTACCTGGATTCTCGAGCATGGCATCATCTTCAGCAAAGGCGAGGAGCTTGACGACGGAGAAGGAAACGAACGAGAGGCAGACTCCGAGGCTGACGAGCGAGCAGTTCTGGAGGAACGCAACCTGGAAGAAAGGATTCAGGAAATGTGAAGTGCCTGGAAAGAAGATAATGTGTCTTAAGTACATTTCGTCGTAGCAGCAGGACGAGACCGATGAAGACAAGGACGACGCGAATGACGCAGAGGACTCCGAGGTCGAGCGGTGATCGCGTGAAGGAGTAGACAGTAGGTAGAGTGCCGTTGAGGGTAACGTTCTGTAAATTAAACGTTTTTTTCGGTCGTTAATTGATATCAGTTTGAGTTTTGGAAAATGAAAGAGCCACTAAAATTACAACCAAACTATGAAATTACACCTGAAAATCGAGTTCGGTGTAGTGCGTCGCGAAGACAGCAATGGACATGGACGTTAGTAGCAAGTCCAGTAATGCTAGCGCAGCCAGCCAGACTGTCCGAAGGTGCATGCTGGAAGAGCTGTGGAGATAGGGGAACTCTAGGCCTCGCTTGGAGCCTAAATAGCACTCCCCTTTCCTCCCCTCTCTCTCGCCCCTCTCCCCCTCTCTTCTGACTCGCTGCTTTGCCTCCAGTTGTGCATGTCCATGAAGTATCTCAATGCTTTTTTCATCGTCCAAGGCGAAGCACTCCTTAAAAAATTGCGTGAATTTTACACAAAAACCGTCGCGCAGAACTCGAAACCACCCTGAAATTTCAGGATGATTTTTCAAAGAAAATATAGAGGTTTTGGTCGTTTTCCATGAGACTGGTGCACCTTGCGCGCCGCTTTCTATGCGCTCTCTCGCTTACTGCTGTAATCTGCGCCCTCTCACTCAGCTGTGCTCTCTCTGCGAGGATTGCGTGGGTCCAAGGAAACAGCGCCGTGTGAGTCAGCGGCGGAGCGCCCCTGACCCACTCGATGCACACTCGGGCATGGTTTTTTGTAGTGTAGCGAACTGAGTCCCACATCTGTCGTACTTTTGAGAAGATTTGTGTGTGCAAGCTTGATAGTCGTGCGCGATCGGTTCGCGCCCAGCAGCTATTCATTGAGCGACGACTACATTCACAATGGATTAATCATTCGAAATCTGTTCATTCCCCTACCATTAACAAACTGCAACGTCTGTCTGACCCTCCGTCAGTCTGTCTGTCGTAAGACGCTCCTTATTTCTATAGGATTTGGGCACTTTGGGTCCCTGGGACCTTGACCTACCCCCCCTAAGTCGACCTCGGGAAGACGAGGTCCATAAATTCCGGAAAATGGTACTATCCGGAACCGGAATTTACGGAAACGGCCAAATCGGCCCAAATTGGGTGTCAATCGACTCGGCACGATGTAGCAAGAATCATACAAATGTTTTTAACGTGTTTTGACAAGTTTTGACAGGTTTTGACATGTCCAAACATGTTTTTAGTGTCCGGACCAAAAGTGCTCAAATCGCTCCCAAATTTCACAGGAACATGTAAAAACATGTTTTTGACCCCTAAAAGGGTGTCAAAACACGCAAAAACATGATTTTTCCAAAAGTGCTCAAAATGTTTCCAAATTTCACAGGAACATGTAAAACATGTTTTGGCACGTAGTTGTGAGCCCGAAGCGCCCATCCCCGTCTACTATAATGCGCGTATACTGAGTGCGCGCGAGCCGCCAGGGGGGTCTGGGGGGGGGGGGGCGAAGCCCCCCAGCTGGCACGAGCGTAGCTCGTGCTAGTTAGTTTATACACACCGCCGATCCGCATTATAGTGGAACAGACTGGCGAAGAATGTATCAGAAAACATTTATTAAGCGTACATGACAAACGAAAAAAAAACTGATAAGTAAAGACGAGATCGCAATAAACGCAACCGTATCTCGAGGGCACCAGCATCCAAGGCAGCACTGCACACAAACTCAACAACAGATAGCAGCTAATGTTAAATCTATTGCACGGGCTGATTCCTTAGCTGTCTCTTCACCAGCGTTTGGTAGAGGCCGGAATCATCTGCCATCAGTTCGGTGTGCGATCCGATCTGGAAAAAAGTTTCCGTATTCATAAGGGTTACGGGATTAACTGACCTGGACAATGCGTCCCTTCTGGATGACGATGATCCTGTCGGCTTTCTCGATGGTCGACAGCCGGTGAGCAATGATGAGTACGGTGCGGTTTATGGAGCACCTGAGAAGGTTCGGATGTCAACGACTAAAGTAGGAAAAAGAGGAATATTCCTTGCACATAAAACAGATATGGCCATAGTGGCCAAATGCGCCACGGTTTCATTATGACAGTAATCAAGAAATTTCCTCCTAATTGTTTGATGATCAAAGTCAAAGGATTAACCGGTTAATGGCCTCCTGCACGGCAGCCTCGCTCTCAGCATCCAAGGCGGATGTGGCCTCGTCGAGGATGAGCACGGCCGGCTTCCTTACGAGTGCTCGAGCAATGGCAACACGCTGCTTCTGGCCTCCTGGAACATGAGAGTTTGCTTCATGGAGTCCATAATTCCCAACGAATCGCTGCCCACACCACCACTGGCCCCTTGTAAGAGAGAGCATTTAATAGCTTCCGAATAGTCGCTCCCCCCTCACGCACCACTCATCTGGACGCCCTTCTCTCCGCAGTTGGTATCGTAGCCGTCGGGAAGGTCGGACACGAAGCTGGCGACGTTCGCCATTTCGGCGGCCTATAAATATTTTAAAAGATAAAATTTAGCATGAAAATTTTATTCAATAATTATAAAAAAATCACGAAAAAGTACCTCCAGGATCTCCTCCTCCGATGCTTCGCAGCCGTAGGAAATGTTGGAGCGGATGGATCCATCGTAAAGGACAGGCTCCTGCGAAACGAGAGCGACCTGAAAACAATAAGATGATTCAGAAAATACAACCTCAATCGGATGAGTTCCCTGTTATCTGGTAAAAGTAGGCGTCCTATCTCTTTAGTCTTCACCTTCTTGTGAAAATGGTCGTGGTCGATGTCGTTGATGGGGACGCCGTCGAGCGTGATGACTCCCTTCTCAGGAGAGTAGAAATGCTGGAGTAGAGACACGATGGAAGACTTGCCTCCGCCCGAAGGACCGACCAGAGCAATGGTCTCTCCTGGAGAGTTCCAACATTGTCTGACATACATCGATTACTAACCCGGCGAGATCTTCAGCGAGAAATCCTCAAGAACGGGGTGCTTCGGACGCGTCGGGTACCTGAAGCTGACGTCGTCGAAGACGATCTCGCCCTGGAAAGGAGAAAGTTTGAATTGGAATATGTCCTTATCTGCGGTAAGTCGTAGCTGTTTTAAAAATATGCTCGGCAACTCAAATTTTCCAAGTTATTAACCGGCTTTAGCAACATAACATTGGAACCCTCTAACCTTGATCTCCGGCTTGGCCTCTCCGTCGTACTGGATGCGGGGTGTTCGCCGCATGTACTCGAATACCTTCCTCGACGCTCCGACCGACTTCATTACCTCCGTCACGACCCATCCGAGCTCCTGTACAACAATTATCGATCAAAGTCGGAATCGCGCAAAAGAAACTCACAAAGAGGTGCTCTCCGATCTGCATCTGGTACATGAGGAAGGCGATGAAGTTGTCGGAAGACATGCGTCCTTGAGAGAAATCAGTTACATGCTTGGCACTATGCCAGCTAATTAGTTACCTGAAATGACGAGGTGTCCTCCGTACGCGAGGACGGCCACGAGGACCGCCGAGTTGGACATCTCTCCCGCCCATGTTGCTCCGATCTCACCGAGAGCTCTGAAGTAGAGGTATTAGTTTGAATTCTTCCGCGATAGTTTGAAAAGGTTCCAAAGGTTGCTCGATGAATTCTATCGATGTCAGTAATTTTATATGACTTACTATAGTCGGTGCTCAAGAATCTTTCGTGAACTATTGCGCTGTGCGCGTCAACAAACAAATGTGTGGCTACAGGGGTAGCACGACTGTGCAACTTGCGTATTTGCGTTACGCACGATTGCTACTACGAAGCGGCAATAACCAGCCCCACTCAAAATGTACTATTCTCCTTGAATCTGCGCTTGGTTATAACGAAAAACGTGATTCATTTGAATTTTTTTGCGCCAATGAATATTAAACGTCCATATACCCTTGCCATCCCATCTTGAGTGTCTTCTGGAGCTTCTGTTCGAAGCGAGCGCTTTCGCGTTTCTCGGAAGCGAAGGAGCGGACGGTACGAAGAGTGGAGAGAACTTCTTCGGCTGTCTGATTGGCCTGGGCAACCGTCTCCTGCTTCGCCTCGTAGAGCTCCTGAAAGAAGCCATTGATACAATTGTCGATCAACAGATATTGAAGTCAGTGATGTAGAAAGAATGCGAACGAACGTCAAAGAAGGACATGTAGGTCTTGGTGATGAAGAGAATGATGGGCGTGAAGACGAAAGAGACCGCCGTCAGCTTCCACGACAGGGAGAACATGAAGCCGAGACAGCCGATCAGGACGATGACGTGTCGCGTGAAGACGTTGAAGTTCATCGACATCATCTCGGAAATGACCTCGCAGTCGGCAGTCAGGCGGGATACGATTTCTCCTGAAGAAATATTAGAAGGAATTGCATTTGTTAATTAAAATGTTAAAAAGTAATAATATTAAAGCTCACCGGTCTTCGTGGCATCAAAGAACGCAATTTCCTGTTTGACGAGGGCGTCGAAGAGATCACGTCGCACGCGGTATCCGATGCGAGCCGTTCCGTAATCGAAGCAACCAGCGCGGAAGCCACCGAAGAGGGCACTGAACACGACATTCATTAAAAGACGAGGAATCCAGCGAGATTCAAACGAAACCATCCTCAGAAATGATAAGACATGATCACGTAGATAATGCTGAAGTTTCTTACCACAGGAAAGACAGAGCCGCCATGGCGATGACGGACTTGAAGAGGGGCTCGTAGCCCTGGGCCTTGACGATGCTCGAGATGACTTCTCCCGTGTACAGGGGGATCAGGATGCGCACTGCAAAAGGGTCGCTCTTCAACTTGCGATCTAACGACAGCTATCCTAGAACTCTCGGTTTCACGGCCATATGAGTCAGTCATTCAGGTACCCAGGCACTATGATGATTATCAGCTCACAATCGTCATCGTCTCCTTGATAGCTCAAGTCAGATTATGTCAATGACCGTACCCCAGGAGTAGGCGATAAGGAAGGCGAATCCGGCAGCGAACCAGCGCCACTCGCTCAGGCAGTACTTGAGAAGTCGCCAGACGTGGCCGGATCGGGAGAGCTTGGGAGAAGGCGACGAATCGTCCGACTCGTTGTTGTTCGTCTCCGCAGAAGCGAGGGAGCCCGTTCTGAAAACCATCCACTAAAGAAGGACTGGGAAGAACTTCTTGGCAAATGGCCAGTCTTAATGGGAGTGCATTTCTCCAGACGTTGACGTATGGAAATGCTACATTTCGATACGTTGACGTCTGGAGAAATGCACTACCAATAAGACTGGAAATTTGATAAGAAGTTCTTCTCAGTCGTTCTTTAAACACAAAAGAAGTTGTATTCTACCCCAAACTAAATCTAAGTATGTCGGATTCGATGAATAAAAGCCTTAAGCACGCACTCGGAGTCGTCGTCGTTGTCGTCCAAAATCGAGTCGTACGAGGAGTCGCCTTCCTTCGGTACGGCGATCTTGAAGGACCACAAGATATGGAGAAGCACCGAAGCGGACACGGACCAACACGCCATCATCCAGACACCTGCGAATTGCACAATGAACGATAATCGAGAAATAACTGAACCGCATCGTAAACTGAACTATTGGCAACATTACGATACCTGGATTTTCGAGCATGGCATCGTCTTCAGCGAAGGCGAGCAGCTTGGAAACGGAGAATGAAATGAAAGTGAGGCAGACTCCGAGGCTGACGATCGAGAACTTCTTGAGAATCGCAAACTGAAAGAATACGATCCTCGAAGTATTTGCAGCAAGTCCCAAACTAGTGTCGAGTTTGGTGAGAAACGCGAGGCAGATAAAACGGACTTACATTGCGTCGCAGTAGCAGAACGCCAGCGAAGCAGACGAGGGCTACGCGAATGAGGCACAGGACTACGAGGTCGATCGGCGATCGCGTGAAGGAGTAGGCAGTCGAGAGAGTGCCGTTGAGAATAAAGTTCTGTAAAGTGGAGTCAATTCCTGTAACTTCGAAAATGAACAGAATACTGTACATTGCGAAAGACGATTGTGCAATCATTTTGTGCTGTTTTATTGACACGTTTTGTAGAACCGATTAAAAACATATGTACAACTGAAAAATAGAATCTGCACTTTGAATACTGTCAATGGTTTCACTATCCTTCAAATCATAAATTTACTCTTACATGAACATCCAGTTCCGCGTTGTGCGTCGCGAAGACAGCAATGGAAATGGACGTTAGTAGCAAGTCGAGGAGGGCTAGCGCAGCTAGCCAGACTATCCGAAAGTCCATGGTGGAAGATTTGAAGAGAGCAGTGAACTCAGAGCCTCCCTTGGGGGTCTAAATACCACTAAATTTTCCTTCCTCTATCTCGCCCCTCCTCTTCTCCCTTCCGACTCTGTGCGTTGCCTCCGGTTGTGCAATGTCCACGAACGCCCATGAGGAATAAACAAGAAAACCTATGGATTCGGGCAAAAATGCTATGAACAAATTTCCTCAGAAACTGAACGAAATGAACACAATGTTATTATGCAAACCTCGAGACTACGCTGATTTTTTGTAGCTTTGTTTGAATATATTATGGGTATTCTAGGCATTGTCCACGAGACTGCTGCACTTTGCGCCACTTTTGCTCCTCTGTCTATGCTCTCACATCTCTTTCTGTGCTTCGCGCTCTCTCTCCTCCTTTTGTGCTCTGCGCCCTCTCACTCAGCTGTGCTCTCTCGGCAAGGATGGCGTGGGGCCGAGGAAACAGCTACACGTGAGTCACTCGTTGCGCTCCACATGCAGCACAACCGGTCATCGTTTCTTTGATCGGGCGGTGATGAAATCGGCTGAACGCCTTCACAGATCCAAAGAGCACATGGGCGAGTACTCGAGTGAACGTAGATGAGGCACCAGGCTAGAGCATAGTGCTGCCCGTCGATCAAACGAGCAAAATTGTTGGCAGGGCGTAGCGCTGCCACAATTTAGCGCTCTCTTGATTTGGTTTTCAACATCACCGCGACTGCGAAAAGTGCAAGTCCATCGTCAGAAACGCCACACAAATGAGAATAATCATTGTTAGGACGAAAGTTGACCGTGAAAAGTTGATATTTTTCATGCGAAAGGAATAAAGCTCTTTATCCGTTCACGCAACAATAATAATAACTGGGGACGAACAGAATGACAACCTCTTCAAGTGGAATATGATGCTTTGACGGTATCTGAAATAGCGTTAAGGCACGGATTCCGAGATCTGCCACTGTTTTATATAAAACATTAGGAGCAAGGGGTCCAAGAAGGGGAACGCAGAATTGAATGCGTTCACGATATCTGTGTAGGCTCCACTATTCATCCCTAAAATATGCAACGTTGTGATTTTCGGGTACTGGCACTTTCTTAACTGTGTAAGCAACAATTTTGGGCTTTAAATTGAAGCACGAAAACTAAAGCGGCGTACCGAGAAGGGGACCCAACAGATTCACAGCGATCGGCACATAGCAACACAATACGAGAACCAGCGACTGATTGTGAGAAATATAAGATATTTTATGCTTATTGATGGGGTGTTGACAAATCTTGAGTCTACTTTGGAAAGGAAAAGAGGAAAGGTTTGCGGAAAAATACACTTTTCAGTCCAAGTTAAAATATATATTCCTTATCTTCGGTGAGACACAACGAACTTCACTTTTCTATTAATTCTAAGAAGAATTACCTGAATAAGAAGAGATCGAAAAAGATGTTTCTGTATCTTCTTCCTTTCCGTGCTAGAGACACTGTTATTCCGCGATCCAATTGCATTGGGTCGATTTTATGACTTACAATTTGTTAAGTTTCACGATGATTCCGATAATGCAGCATATAATAATGAAAGCGCAAATATGCGAGTGTAGGACTATTCCAACAAAGGCTAGCAGTTTTTCTTGCGATCTCTGCAGAATACTGGCGTTTCAAAGGTACTTAAACAAAAATATACCAAGATCCTAAAGTCTAGGAAGCCTGGATGCTTTTGTCCGTCCAGCTCAAAAGTCTCGTTGTAAAGACGAAGAGCGTCAAGACGCCCAACGTTATTCGGAATGAAGTAAGACAGGGCGCCACACAATGACACGATATTGGCGAAATTAACGACTGCGCAGATTACAAACCAAACAGCTGGAGAATAATGCGGCCCTAGCGGTCTGTAAAATTTAACCACTCATTAACCAGAATTCTGCAGCTTACTTGCAAACGACGCAAAGACGATAAACGTAATGAAAGACGATCAGAATAATCGATTCGAAAAAGATAGACATGGAAAAGATGGAGGAAAGGCATCCGATCCTTTCATCATAGTTTCTTAGACCGAGCGGCACAAAAAGAAATCCGGTTTCGTCTTTAACGATGCTCTGAACAATAGTTTTATTAGCTATTTACTTACGTTAAGAAGCAAACCGGAAGTAGGAAAGCACACTGAATTGAGAAAACAATGTCATTGATTGCAAATGATGTCAAAAGTATTCGATAAGACCCGATTTGAGCATTGGTCGTCGAAAACATAATGTAGATAAATGTGCCATTTGTGAGAAGCGACATGACCAAGGCGAAGTACGTAAACGTCGCATACATGGTATTCCAGATTAAACACCAAGCACTAAATATGGAATTATTTGCACGAGGAAGTAGCCGGATGCGAAAAACAAGAGGTATATTCTGCTTTATCTAAAAGGAAGCACCTCGCGCATGCATGGCAATGACCTTTCACGAGTTAAATGCGAGAAGTCATCAGCTGCCTACCTGTGAATAATCTCTAATGTGTTACTTTCATCGCATTCGGTCGATTTCAAAAACCATAAATAAAAAATTTTGCGGATAATTTTATGTCTTCGGGAAGTCAGAACCTAAGAATTGCAAATGTTTTTCTGAATTTAGTTAGTGCGCACCCGCCCCGTTAAATAAATAAGAACATTATACCGAAAATGTTAGTGGTTCAAAAATAACAGCATGAATAACATACTCTCTAGAAACGCGGGCCCTGTGGAAATATTGATGTGCGGGCATGGAGATGAGATGAGACTCTCTGCTAAAATTGGCGAGGAGTATTGGTCGATTGCGCAGTTCGTTTGCGCATAGTGCTTTTGCGACGGCGCTTCGGAACCGTCTACGTGCTACTGTAAGAAAAAAGAATCGCCGCCGGTTCATCCCACGAAATGTTTACTCTCATTGTCAGATCGTTGAGCGAATCGGTGGGCATGGTTTTAACATGGAAACCAATCGTGCCACTCACCAGGACTGGAAGGGTCAATCGCTTTCCGAGCGATGGCACACAAATGTCGGCGACGTCGTTCAAATCAGGCAGCATTGTAAGAGCATGCTCGCTGATTGTTGCAGAACGCAGATCTATGGTCGATAGCGCTATCAGGAGCTGCCAGAGTGTGATGGGCTGATGACGAGTCGCCCCACCCAACCCATTCACGAGCAATATAATGGTCGCTTGGCCGTTACGACTTTTCTCTCATCTCACTTCAGACAATGGCGACAAACTTTTTTGCAGACGCATGTGTTATTGTTTATCGCGCTGAAAACGACCACATGCTCGACAAACACAAAGTGGCGAAAAGTGAATTGTCTCATTCATCATGGGAAATCTCTCAGTCTGTTTTCGGGGTTTCATTCCTCGTTCGATGTTTCGGCTTCATCGTTGCTCTTTGTGCCTTCGTCGTTTCCTCGTTCTCTTCATACGACGCAGATTTGGAGAGACTTTCTGCAGTCTGCGTGCCCGCTAGCGACGGCACGTCGATTCGGAACGTAGAGATCTGCAAAATATCGCCTTTTAATTATCGGCGGAATAAACGCTCCGGACTTTACGGCCATCGCCCTGCGATCTCTCTAAACTGTTCTCTCGTTGTCTGGCGGTTAGAGAAAGAGAGAAAGAGAACAGTGGAGAAAGATCGCAGGGCGATGAGCGAAAGGATTATTCCGCCAACAACATTGAGTAAGTTGAGGCAAAATTTTTCGAAAGGTTGGTGAGGCGAAAATAAACAAACCACACCTGGTTGGGCTCATAAAAGTGGACGAACAGTGCCAATCCATCGTCGGAAACGTCGCGAATCTCGTGCAAAGGATGCCACTCAAAACCGCATTCGTGAACCACGTCACTGAAATAAATTGATTTCTGAAATCGTGTTTACCGAAAGACCTTCCAGTAACGGTATCAACGATTCTGAGCGATGAGCGGTCTGCCTTCTGACAAATGATGAACCGATTCGCGTAGATTGTTGAGGAGTACGGGAAGGTGTAATCGAGAGTGCGCAGAATCGCTCCAGTTGATAGCTCGTGCATTTTCGTCACAGCCTGTTTGTAAAGAATTTTTGGATCAGACTTAAGCGACCAATCCAAATTTGCAAATTTTGGCTGAAGCCATGATTTGGCTTTCAACATCTCCAAAGGGACGAACAGATCCAAATCGAAACCCGAATTGTTTCACCTTTACAGCATTTGTTTTTTGAAGGCAAATAACCTAAACGTTTGCGGTAGCCTTATTTTTGGAATTATTACGCTGTTATATTCGGCCCATAGAGCGCGTCCGGCAAGAAAACGCGGCTTTCCATTCACGATGACGAAATTAGGGGCCCGCTCCACAGGAAACACATTCGAACCTACAATTTTGCTTTTTGTCCCATTATATATTTTAGTTTACCGGAAATATCGTACAGAGCTCCACAATACTGGGAGCTTCGTCTGAAAACGGAACTGTCAAGAAACTTCCGGCTCAGAGCGTCGAATATACTTGAAAATAATTTCTTGTCCACTGCAGCACTCTTCTTCTCCCTGCACTTTTTACAACATGTGACTTGATTGACTTCATTAGCAGTCTGGCCGAGACAGACTTTGATATTTGCTTGGGAGACCAACCTGGCGCGTAGAGTGCTTTCTAGTCAGAATGCCCTTGACACGAGGCAGAATTGTTGCAAGTGGCATAAACATCAATCAACGCAACTATTGGGTCGAGTTGCGGTTTGCGCCGAGATGTTCGACGATTTCGGTCTTGATCGCTCCTATTTCATTCGTATTGCGGGATGGATCAACGATGCCTACGGTGCCAGCTCCGTCATCTTGCACTGCATCTCTATTGGACTCTTCCGCTTACTCGCCGGCTTACAGATGCATACTTATACTATCGCAGGTGCGATTATTCTGCACTCCTGGGATTTGGTGGAGTAATTGTGATGGTGACGAGGAGACTATTGGCGTGGAAACATATTCGTTTACGGAGTTTCAGATATCAATGCTGAGCGGTGACATCATCTTTTGCGTGCTCCTGAAGCCATACATACTTCTTCCACTGCGAGCGATACTTTGTCGAGGATTGATGTGCGAGCACACCTTGACGCCGGCAACTCTCATGGTCAATTGTTTGCATTGGCTAATCTATGGACCCAGTGCATCATCTTCTTCTTCACTGGTGGATTGTCAGCGGATAATAATATTATTGCAGAAAGTTGTCATCACCTGCGAACTGATCATCGTCACCATGTTTGCGAGCAACCTCTTCTACCGTCACCAGCAACTGTTACCCGTACATTCACCTTCGAGACTCTCTACGAGGTTCGTACATTGGTGCATAATATTACTACTAATGATGATGAAAAAGCGGGTGAGTAATGAAATCATAAATTGTGCGAAATAGTAAAACTTTGAGGTGTCGCTTTATGTGCGGGGGAATGTTCGTTGTCCTTACGACTGCATGTGTAATTCTACTGTCATCATATCCAAAGGATTTTGATACAGCATGTGATACAGCTAAGGTTTGATCGTTCAATACAGCTAAGGTTTGATCATTGCTTTGCCACGAGGAAAACAGTTTAATTCCTGTGCTGCACATTCAAATACACGGCACAATATGCTCGAGCTATCGATAGAAATAGTACAATGCTTGCGATCGCATGTGCAGACAATGGAAAAGTTGTTTGCTGTCAACGTTCTTTGGACCTTAGGTCGAGCGTTATGACCTTACAATTAGTATTATGACCTATTTTTAACTGCGTTTGCCTACAAGTCCTTGTTGTGTGCCTTGGACATGTAGAGTATTCAGGCTATCGAAGTACAGTGGACAGCACACTTTGCAAAATCGCTCGTAACCTACCATCAACCAGACAACATTCATGGAGAGCTCAGTAAGATACAAAAACATGAACAGCATACTCTATCAAATTAGATCTTTAAAAAACTTATGGATCGAAAGAAATAAGCCATCACAATTCCATGTTGAGAAAATGGACAGGAATCATTCAGGGCAAGCGACGCTGGTTCTGCTCATACTCAGCATCATCGTAGTCCTGGTGCTCCTCTTCATCCACACCGCGTGGACGCTGCGTCGACAACAGAAATTTGTCCTGTGCAGTCGGACGCGCGCCGTTCAGAAGCGAGCAACCATCATGATCCTCTCCCAACTCGCCTGCTTCACGCTCTTCATGACCTTTCCAATCTCGTTCTTCGTATCCATCGCTGTTTTTGATGTAACATTTAGCGATGGGCGCACTCTTTCGATTCTTTAATTCACGGCCACACTGTTATTCTCGCTTCATTCACTGCCCAACACGGTCATACTCATTGGATGAGACCGCGCTTTCCAGACAGCAAAAGGAGCTCTTTGTTGGCCGCCAAATTGTCGACAATTCAAAGTTCGATTTCACGAATATAACTGTCTGATATATAATAACTTAATGTGATATGTTCTTTTAAAAGAATTTTTCTTATTGAGTCTCGTAAATACATTTGATAGTGAGCAAGGCCACACAGATTCGACGTCTCCTCTGTTGATTTTCTGGTTGCCCATCGTGTTCGAGGGCGTAGAGAAGATGATCAAAGTCGCGTTCCCTCATTGCGTTGCGGTCTTAATTGGACTTTTATAATCAGCGAAAAAATTAAAGACATGCGAGTCAAGAATAGCTTCACACAAGTCGGGAAACGACCTACCTAATTCTGAAATAAGTATTTAGCAATCTTTTTTAAACTTCTAAAAAATCTAAAAATAATGCCCAACGAGTCGGTAAGAGACCTTCCGTTACAGATTCCTCTTCATTCGACGGATTGAAGGCCGGTGCAATCTTGAAGACGTTGTAGCAATATAAAGAGCTAATGTAGACAAACAGGAAGGCGACTGCTACGCGGACCATAGGAATTCGGCCGAATGGACCGGGAAGGGCACGACTTGGCACGCACAAACATCGCATTAACCAATGGAATCCACTCGGATGTCCTCGGGTGGATTAAGAAAGACATACAATTAGCGAAGAGAATCTGTTACGATGGGACAACAAGGCCTTGTTCTATTTCCATGGGCCCGAATACGAGAAGGACAGCGAACATGGAATAAAAACCCCAATTCCGAGCTAAATTCAACAAGGAAGGAAAACAATGTAAAACAAACTATTGGATCATGTTTTCTGGAAATGGTACCGAAACTAGTCTTCGAAGTCCTGAACGCGGGATGTGCCCATTCGTGTGGAAGAAGGACGCAGGTGGTAACCATCATCGTGAGCTTACGCGTGATGTAGTCACTATCGCGCGGTCTCTGATCACCAATCTTATGGACCAATCTCTCGGAAATAACTGATCAGGCGGAGTCTCGAAGCCCATTCCACTCACACCCCCGCTATCTACTTTTTTCTTCAGCGAATAGTCATCCTCTTACCATTTTCGCCATGCGGAAAAGCTTTCTATCACGATCTTTTGTGATGCTCATGCTCGTCGTTGCGTGATGTAATAAGTCTTCGATGCTCTTCGTCACCATGCGAAAAGATGCGCTGATGCGCGACCTTTGAAATAATAACAAATGGAGTGGGAGCTAGCTTCGGTTCTTGGTAAGAAGGCTTGGTTTTGAGGCCAAGCTGGTATAAAACAACTCGGCTCGTTCACTAATGGCAAGTCTGCTCTCGTTGACAGATTTCTTTCTTTGTTTGAGGAAGGCGTAGGAGTTATATTTATAGAGCCTCGCAGATTACAGTCATTATGGAATTCCTGACAAGAGGCAGGACAACATGTGTCACTATATAACGCTTCGCCCACCACAGTCAATTACTGGCAGGAGTCTTCCTCGTACTCACTCTTTAAAATGCTTTTCTTGTCTTCCGTAAAGATAATCGCTTCTGACTCGCTTTTCACACGATTCAATATCCATTATATTTTTGAGAAGTAAAATTGCACAATTTCCATTGATGTTCGATTCCTTGGCACATTATGCATCGTGTGCGAATCTGGCAAAAGCAAATATATAATAACTTCTCCAATCTGCAGTTATGATGAACACATTTGCGGGTGCGTGTATTTTCTGATGTGTGCGCGAATCTGGCAAAATGCAAGTAAAACTCCAATTTGCAGAACATGAAAGGGGTTGCGTGTGCCTGTCTGTGGATGGAAGAGGCCTGTTTCGCTGGCGTCGTATCTAATTGTCTCCTGCTCTTCGCGATCTATCGCAGCCGATCCGATCGACAGCTTGGAAAGTAAGGGGGGGACTATTTTGGTGATTCCAAACTTGCTTGAATTCGCGTTCCGCACGAAATGTTCACTGTCCAGTGAAAACAGAATACTCTCGCGGTTTTGAAGGCTAAATGCAATACTTTTTGGGTTTTGCAAATACGTCTTTTCTGCAGAGTCTTGTTTCTGACGTTTACTTTACAGCCATGGGAACTGTCTGACTGCAACGCTAGCGTTTAGAACTGCGATAATAAATTTCATTTATAAAATGTTTCATCGAAAATTGTAGGTACCTTTGGTTGCTGGCACTGTTTGCCATCGACGACGCGCTCTACTCGGCTTTGCATTTCTTCGTTCATCAGGTATGACCAATCCTGTGAAACACCTAACAACGATATGTTACAACAGAAAAGTATATTCTTCGCCTCTGGATTCCTGTATTTTTCGCCGAAACTTCGTGCGTTCGGTGAGAGAAACCACGGTTCCTTACAAATAGGTATATAATCATTTTCAGGAAAGTGGACTAACATAGCCGGAATCGTTTTTCATATGTTCATGTTTTACGAATGCATGATTCTGCTTGCCGCGCATTTTCTCTATAGATACGCGGTCGTCTGCAGGTAACAAAAAGAAGGCAACAAAAATTGTTCAACCGATTTCAGGCCATGGTGGGCGAATTTATCATGGCGTTTCTGGGCTAAATTATTCGTCCTCGTCCATATCTGCATCTATGCCTCGTTCTTATTCTCAATTTCATTATGGCTTCCGACTGATGAAAAGTGGAACGTTGCTGCTCCATTCATTCGTGCTTTGTCCAATTCTACTGAAAAGGACTCCGCCGGATATTTAATTTTTACCTTCCGGGTAGGAGGGTCTTTGCGAAATGTCCAATCTCAATCAATTTCAGGACCAGAATGGCCGCTTTGATCCAACCTTCCTCGGCTTTCTAACATTTGTTGTTTATACGTGGGCGACATTAGCAGTAATTATTGAATGTTCACGGCGAATAATGAACGAAATTAAGGACACCATGTAAGATAGCTTCTACTTTTGTATTTATACTATTCATTTCAGCAGTTCTATGGCTCTTTCGCCGCTGAAGAAGAAGGCTTTGAGCGTGCAGAGAAAGCTGTTCAGGGCGCTTTTAGTGCAGGTTGGTGATATGGGCGAAGAGGGAAGTATTGTCCGCAGAATAAACGTTCCGGACTGTACGCTCTTCGCCCTGCGATCTCTCTCCACTGATCTCTCGTTGTCTGGCGGTTAGAGAAACGAGAGACCTGTGGAGAGAAATCGTAGGGCGATGAGCGTACAGTCCAGAACGTTTATTCCGCCGACAATACGCCTTTCCAATCCGAAATTACAGACCGCTATTCCCGTGTGTCTCTGCTACATTCCCACGATGATTCTTATTATCGGACCGATTATCATCAAGTACGTAAAGCACGCCTTTTTATTTTCATAAGATCAATCAACTTCAACACGCCAAATCAAAATTGGAATCGCTTCAAAAAGGGTTGTTTTCAGCGAAAATATCGGCAAACTGGGTCGTTTCATCGTGCCGGGTTCAGTTTTGTACGCGGTCGTCGATCCGATTCTGATCATTGCGCTCATTCCGAAGTGAGTCGAATAATTTCATTGAAAATTGGAATACCTTACACTGAAGCTAACGAAAGTTTATTCCTCTCGCTATTTTCATCATATTGCGACGAAAAGAGAACAATAGAAATAGAAAAAAATCGTTTTCTAACAGAAAGTTCAGCAATTATCCGATAATGCGACCTGACTAAAATGATTTATCAAATGAAAATTGCGTTCTGCAGCCTCCGCCGCAGCCTCTTCGCCATCTTCACGAACACAGCTCCCGTTAGCACGGAGGAAAAGACTCCGCCGTTCAACATCCACATGGAAATGACGCCAGTTAATCGCATTCCCAGCATCACGAACCTGCCGTAGTTATGCAAACACTCGTCTGATCGGATTTGCAAAGAAATGGTTGCATTTTATCTAATGGATAAAGATATGCAATGATTATCTTCAAAATAAAAAAATCACAAAAAAACGGGGAAGGACACGGACTAAAAGATTTTCGCTCGCGGGACACCACGATGGAATTTTGGCAATTTTTTCACAACACAGATAATCAGTGGCAATTTGTGATAGAATAAGCTTCAAATCCGTTGCATTCTCTGACATTTCAGAGTGATTGGGAGATAGTTGAGCTCTTCTGTGTCGGTTCCTCCCTGTGAACGAGGTCGACTCCATCTCCGAGGATCAATGGGTACACCCACGCGTCATCCTCTCCTCCATCCCCTTCTCCTTTTTATCAAGCGAATCTCGATTGTGATCTTTCCAATCAATTCGGTATAGTCAGTGATGCGTCGCTTGGAATGTCCTCCCCTCTGCTTCTCCTTATTGTGCTCGGGCTCTATTTACGTGCGGGTACAGAGTACCCTCGTGGCCAACCTAACTTCAGAGTTTCTCCCCCCTCCCCCTCTTTCTTATTCTCCGTGCGCCCTCGATTTGGCGCAATCAACCCTTGTTGTTTTCTTCCATTCTCTGCCATCTCGATTAAACATCGTGTTGACAAGATCTTGCAGCGATTCTTGCAGCGATTGCACATGGAATATTGCGAGACGCGGCAGGACAAGGACGAAATCGAAAGGGCCTGTATGTCGCCTTTTTATTTTCGAGGAAAATGTATTCAGAAATCAAAGTAAAAACTAAATTGGAAAGTGTAACTTTCCGTTTGTCATGGAAAAATATCAGTATACATTGCAAATGTTAAACGCTAGTATTACGGTGCACCAAAACATGGCGCATTCCCAAGGTAATGTGGGATAATGCAACGCTTGACCTACCGCCGTTTTATCATCAGTTTACGTCTGAAGCGGTTCGCTCAGCGTCATCAGAGGACTTTAGTAAAGCCGTACTGGCTATACCTATGTATATCGGCGGTAGATCAACAGTTTTACATTTCCCACCGTTTCGTTTGTTTTGGTGCAAAGTAATAAGCCATCTTGTCCCGTATGTGTTTATCGATGGGCGAGCAATAAAAGGGACACCATTTCTGCACTTGATTTGTCACCCTTTCGGTGACCTCCACTCGGGAGTGGCTCTATTCATTTTTCTCGCTGATCTCGTATTGAGGGACAAGATCAACCTACACTATGAGGAGATCCACTTGTCATGATGATACTTTCTATGGTGATCATACTACAGATCTTGCAAGTTCAAATTGTCTTCTTATTTTAGATCGTCTGAATTACTGGAAATCACATATTCTCCGAGTTCCAAGGGTTGTCAATTTTTACAACGTACCCAACAATTCCACCCCGTATTACTCCACGATTGTCAGGAATTTGGGTCTAAAATTTTCAGATCTTTCTTCTGGTACCATTGTAAGCACGTAAGGAAAAGGACTACTCTAAATTCACTGTGGAACTGATGATAATGAACAGGTCATTCGCCACAGTATTAACCGTGACAACTCAGTGCACCCGACAATACGATCCCCACATGTTGTAGCAAAGGAACTGGGCGCGGTGCTCCGTGCCAACGTGCCCGACACTCAGCTTTTTTTTTTCGTCGCCCAGGCCATCGACAAATACACAGAATGCTTCAATCGAAGGCTCGCCGAGGTCAATTCTTGTGATCTATCAAGGATACGATCAGTATTTCTCTCCCTCTCCCTCTCTCTCTCATTTTCGCATGACGACAGTTCAACCATAGTCCAAGCACCTCTCGGCTATTTGAACATGCGAAAGGTTGAAGGCTTAAATTATTAGTAAAAATTAATAGTACCTTTGCTCACGTGGTTGCTATGGGGAAAGGGGACACGTGTCAGTTTCCTTTCAGCGAACGCAGGAGTGTGACATGCTGAGGTCAACGAAAGCAGAGATATCGAAGAACTACCGCTACGTGTACGGGCTCCTCGGCCAGAAGGTCGGGGCTCGCTCTGCCTATTACAAAGTATTGTAGAGAACCCGAAGCGTTCTAATTCCCACGCCCGGATAAGAAGATTTACGGACTGCGCACGCTTTTGATTTATGTACCTCATAGAAACCCGTTTCATGACTCTTGTGATTCAATCGACCACGAAAGGAGCCCGAGTAGATCAAAACGAGTGCAGTCCGTCATTGGTCTTATTCGGGCGTGGGAATTAGAACACTTCGGGTTCTCTACAATAGCCCCTGCAGATCGAGAAGGAACGACTGGAAGGAAATGCGCTGATGGCCGGCACTCCGTCCCTCCTCCCCTCGTTCCCCTACTCCGCCTCTCAAATGGCTTCCACCTTAGCGTTTTCGACGATTTCTCCCGCCGAGCTCGAGACACTCAACGAACGCCCGTCCAACGCCCCCACCACCGCCCCACGCAGAGGATCCTCATTTCAATGATAAAAACCAATTGATGAATTCCCTCATAGGTTGTGTCACACGGGTTGTAAACAGGTTCGCTGGGCGTCAAATAGGAGGACAACTTGTAAACAGGAACCCCTGCAGTCACAGCTTGTTTACAGGTTGCAGATTACGGGTTGCTTACAGCTGCCCCCTCCCCCCATGAACCCGGCGCGATTGTGTGACAGCTCGTTGGGATCTTCTCGTTTACGACTTCACGTTGGGAATAAAAAAATCTGATCACCAATTCCATGGACTCTCGAACGGATCAATGAGCAGGTTCTTAACATTCTTTCTCCCACGCGATCTACTATCGTTAGTCCGAGAGCAGTCTTCCTCATACCGTTTGGCCAAGCGGAAAGCTTTCTAACGCGATCTTTCTTGACACTCAAGCTCGTCGCGGCATGCTGAAAACAGGCGGCTCAGTGAACTTCTCGATGTTCATCATCTTCACATGCGGAAAAATGTGCTGATCCTTCGATCTTTCAATAAAAGAGTGGTTGCTGCTTACGTTCTGGGAAATGGTGCGGTGTTTGAGACCAAACCGGTATATAACAACTTGGTTCGGCCTCCTATAGTGTTCTGAGCTTGTTTTCCCGGGTAAGAAATCGCTTCTGATCGCTATTCGCTTATTTCGAAGCATAATATCATGAAAATGATTTGCGTATCTTCCTTTGATGAGCGTTTCCATTTCACTATATGCAAGTAAAACCCCATTTTGCAGATGATGAAAGGGGTTGCGTGTGCCTGTCTGTGGATGGAAGAGGCCTGCTTCGCGGGCGTCGTATCCAATTGTCTCCTTCTCTTCGCAATCCATCGCAGCCGATCCGATCGTCAGCTTGGAAAGTAATGGGAAGACGCATTTATTATGAAACCGTCCGTCTTAATTTCGAACCCAATAGCGGATCTCTCTCCACTGCTTCTGGCTTGCCAGACGCCGACAGAAACCTCGTTTTCAATTGAGAGAGAACAGTTTGAAAGGAACACCAATTTAGACACGTTTAGCTCGCCGATAAAGTCCGTTCTCTCAATTAAGTTCTCCCTTTATGGCTTGAGAGCTGTGTAACGCAAAATAAGCAAAGTTGGGAACTGCGAAATTAGCTTCACTTACGTCATGATCACATTGCAATTCGCAGATACCTTTGGCTGCTGGGACTGTTTGCAATCGACGACGCGCTCTACTCCGCCACGCAATACCTATATACTAACACAACGTAACGTCTGTCTGTCCGTCCGTCTGTCTGTCCGTCACTCACGTAACGCTCAGTTTGCGATTCGCTATAGGAATTTCTATTTTACGGCTGCAGATAGAAAGTGTGTCTACATTTGGTATCAATCGACTTGGCATGAAGTGGCAAGTAATAATAACGCATTATAAAAATATTTGAACGTGTTAAAACGTGTTTTTATCGCTAAAAATGCGGGAAAATGCTCATTTTGTGTTAATTCACCCAAATATGCCCGAATTTAGTACCAATCGGCTCGAAATGATGCGGCAAGAAATAATAACGCATTATAAAAATATTTTACCGTGTCAAAACGTGTTTTATCGCTGAAAACGCTGAAAAATGGTGATTTTGTGTTATTTTACTCAAATATGGCCATATTTGGTATCAATCGGCTTGAAATGATGCGGCAAGAATTAATAAAGCAATTTTAACATGTTTTTGTCAAGTATTTCGCGCCAAAATGCCGTATTTCACCGAATATTCGCCAAATATCACCAATATGGCCATATTTGGTACCAATCGGCTTGAAATGATGCGGCAAGAATTATTAAAGCAATTTTAACGTGTTTTGACATGTTTTGAGCAGTATTTTCGCGCCCAAATGCCGTATTTCAACGAATATTGGCCAAATATCACCAATATGGCCATATTTGGTACCAATCGGCTGGAAATGATGCGGCAAGAAATAATAACGCATTATAAAAATATTTTAACATGTTAAAACGTGTTTTTATTGCTGAAAAGGC
This sequence comes from Levipalatum texanum, assembly GCA_014805385.1. Classification (NCBI taxonomy): domain Eukaryota; kingdom Metazoa; phylum Nematoda; class Chromadorea; order Rhabditida; family Diplogasteridae; genus Levipalatum; species Levipalatum texanum. The sequence goes on from JACMIG010000583.1 coordinate 28,812, forward strand.
CGAAAAATTCTCATTTTGTGTTACTTCACTCAAATATGGCCATATTTGGTACCAATCGGCTGGAAATGATGCGGCAAGAATTATTAAAACAATTTTAACGTGTTTTGACGTGTTTTCAAGTGTATTTTCGCCGTATTTCATCGAATATTCGCCAAATATCACCAATATTGTCGATTTTGGTGTCATTCGACTCGGAATGATGAGGAAACAATTATAGAAGTAATTTTAACGTGTTCCGACATGTTTTGAAGTGTATTTTCGCGCCCAAATGCCGTATTTCACCGAATATTGACCAAATATCACCAATATGGCCATATTTGGTACCTATCGGCTTGAAATGATGCGGCAAGAATTATTAAAGCAATTTTAACGTGTTTCGACATGTTTTAAAGTTTATTTTCGCGCCAAAATGCCGTATTTCATTGAATGATCGAAATTTGCCGGTAATTCGTGGAAAATGCCCGTTGGTGTAGCCCGAAGGGCGGGCGAGCGGAGCGAGCCGAGAGCCTTTCGTGAGCGCTATGCGCGATCGAGAATTTTTTTATTTTCGCTAAGGTCAGGGCC
>JACMIG010000584.1:0-10828 GCA_014805385.1 Levipalatum texanum
AAGTGCACTTTCGCCTGTGTCTGCATTTTTGAATATTTTAGATACAGTGGCCACAGCTGTTTTACGGACCGGAATCTTCCTCCTACTCCTTCTTTAAAATCGTAATAAACACGCACCAATGAATATAAATACCCGACAATGATCTAAAAAAACCAAAAAAATGCTACAGGAAAAACCACGGATTAATGCAAACCCTTCAGATTGTCTGATAGCAAACACAGTGTCTAGACAAACTGGACAACAAAATCTTTTTATATTTCCCACAAATGCCATCCATGTTCGTTTCACGAACCGCTATCTTGTTTTTGCTCCTTTACAAGCGGTTCTGCACCACCACATTGATTGTTATTTCAGAGGATCCTTGAAATGCCGCCATCCGATGGTAAAAAGCGTGGATCGAACTGCCACGTTGGAAGCCATGCAGTAACGAAGATGCAAGCATAAAGAATCTAAATTCAGAAACCTCCGCAATTTTCTCTCCGCCAATTCGCGGTCCCTGAGTTGCCAGGAGTTCACCATCTCCTGTGAACAAAAGAAAAAAACCTTTCTCTTCCAACTCCCGACGCCAGGAAGCAACCTACGGCTTCATGGACAACCATATGTTCAAAGCACCCGAATCGCTCTACAATCTGTGGTACACGCGGAACGAACAAATCAGCTGGATATGCGTATCCCGCGCTAGAATTCGTAACCCGCCCAATGAGGTGAGTAATAACATCCTTGCCATAGTTGAACCATGATTAATACTGGCTGTTAAATTTAAGGTTTGTTACATCGGTATTTCTGCAAAACTTGGTTTCGGGTATCTTTCAACAGATATTTCCGCTTTAACGTAGCTATAACAATGTGTAGTTGTGCATATATTGGAATATCATATCGTAACGTATTTTTATAGAGGAAAGTGAGTACGACAACGAGATCGTTCCGTTTTACGAATTCAAACACAAGATACGATAAGCGAGCTGTGGAACTCGTCGCTGTTCCCTTCACTCGATATAAACTTAAATTTACCAACGTTTGGGGGTGCTTTATGAATCTAGAAAAGTTTCGCAATTATAGGTCATCATCAACGAAACGTTCTCAGAATCGATCGAAAGCTTAATTCCATTCTGTGATCTCATCGAGTTCGACTCCTGCTTCGTGGATCATCTTGTCGACTTTGGAAGGTTAGCTCCAATTTCTTTTTTGTCGGTGTCTGGGTGATTGCTAAATAAGTTTTGCGTTCGAAACAACAAATAACAATTTTGTTGGCAAATCTCAAATGGGCTCCAATAGATGTGGCCCATGTAAGCTATCGTCGCTTAAACAAGGAGAAACTTTGTACCCACAGTGAGTACATTTGCCCATTCGTCTACGTATTGAAATGCAGCATTTCAATATGTAGAGAGGGTATGGGCAAAAACTTTGTGGTTGGCATGGTGCCAAAACGTTGATCCCACTTCTTCTTTAACAATGGTTGCAGGTCCCACATCAGATTCAGAGAGTGTTTTTGGCCCATAGAAGAAAGAGAGCTGGAGTGGCCGATGATTGGAGCAGGGAAAATTTCAATTGATGCCAGTGATAAATTCAGACTTGGGAGCGAACGCATGTGAGCAATTCCTACAAAATAGGAGTTCGAGAACCATGTATTATGAAAACGTTTTCAACTTGACTTTCACATTGAGCGTTTTGAAAAAGGATCATTTTCGTAATGTATGATTGTCACATTTCAGCTTTCGTTCCTTGCTGAGGAAGCCAGAGATACTTGAATTCGATTTTCGGAACACATATACACTTATGGAGTTTGAAACTTTCCGAGCACTGAAGCAACGCCCGAAACTTAATAAGCTTTCCCTGGTTAGTGATTTCATAATTAAAGAAGAAGTGAGACTGTGAACTGTGTCTGATCTGGAATTCCATAATAGGGAGTGTATTATAAAAATCTACGACAAGATGAAGCTTTCATATTGTTTGCCTGTCTTATGCGAAGCTTCATAAAAGAACCAGGCAGTATGAAAGCTTAGTATTTCGTAGACGTTCATATTACATACATCCGTATTCCATAACGACTAATGAGGGCAGTTACTCCGACTTCCTTTATGCGGAATTTCATAAAGTTGACGGTCATTTATTTTCCTATTCATCTTATTATGTTACAGCTCGTCCCCGATCACATGTTGCGTGATTGTGCGGGAGTAGCACAAGATTTGGAAGCGCGCAGCTATGTCGGGTACCCATTTACATTTACCCATTTACATTTCATTTAGGAAGCAAATATTTACCACAAAGATCATGATTCCGGTCCGTATTTATGAAAATTGATTGTGATCCGTCACTAGGGACCGTAGTGGTTAAAAGTCATTTACACTGCATACATTGTGGAATGGCCCCCCATGTGTCTGTCATGAGACAGGGTGGTACAAAATATTGCTGCACCTTTTAAAAGCATACATTATTACACATTTCTTCAGGAGCCAATATCAAGGACCGAGCATAACGACCCAAAGTCTACGAAATTACATCGAGGTAAAAGATTTGCATATTTAATTAAGTTTATATTTCGAATGTAGGCGCCTAATTTTTGCATATCATTTTCAGAAGCTGCTCGCATTGCCGCCCTCCGAAGGTCAAAAGGCGAGAATTGTTGTGTCGCGTCGGAATGCTTATCGTATGCATCTCTACGAAGCCTCGATTGACGTTATGTTCAAAACATCCCTGCCGATGCGTCGAGCGGAAGACGACGCATGTGACCTGAACGACACTGGAAGCATATGCTTTCTGGTAAGTTCATTGAGAAAGCTTGCTGGATGGACCTCTTGATGGCCAAAGCGATGTGTTAGTGTGTTCTCTGGACGGCGATTGCATGACGAATGCGTGTCCGTCTGTACCGATTTCACAATACCATATTTGCCCTCCGAATTGAAATCAATCCATTCCGTAAATTGATAAGGCGTAAAAATTGCAAGGCTTATCTCTCCTTCACTACAGGTGGAGTAAAATGAAAAAATTGTTAAAGAAGGAGTGGGAGCAATTTTGTAGCCACAGTGTGAGTGCACTTTTCCCATACATCTACGTATTGAAATGTATGCATTTCAATACATAGACGTATGGGTAAATGCACTCCACTGTGGTTGGCACGGTGCCAAAAAAGTTGCTCCTACTCCTTCTTTAAGATTCGAACGCGGCATCCTCTCATTGCAAACTCTGCTAGATCACGCCAAACATTTCAGCATCCAAGTGGGGATCACGAGGATGCGGTTGAATGGAAGCGGAATCACGGCGAATTCAACTTCCATGTTGTGACAGCGAGGGCACCGAATACGAATGAAGACCGGCAATATTGTTTTATTTTGCAAGAAAACAGTTTTTAGAAATGTCGTTGTGGTCAGTTTTTAGAAATGTCGTTGTGGTCTATCTATTAGTATCTATTTTGTACTCGATAAACCATGACAATGTTCGTGTTACGAACATGCTATATTATGGGGCGAATAAGCTTACAACGAGTCTCGGGAATGCAAAAGAGATGCCACGAGCCGGGATCGAACCGGCGACCTTTAGATCTTCAGTTTAACGCTCTCCCAACTGAGCTATCATGGCGTTGGGGAATGGATGCCAGGACACCAACTCGAGGCCAAGAATGAGATCCGAATTCATGGCGCATGTACATTGAAATATGTTTTGCACGAGAAATTGCATAACATTTTTCGTGAGAAGATTGGTACGAAAAAAGTTTAGTTCTTTGACCAATGAAAGTCGACTCATCCGGACTTCTTCATTTCCCGTGCTCTTCTTCCTACGTGCTATGAGTGGAAAGGGGTGCAAGGGAGGAAGCGAAGCGGCTCGAGATACTTTGAACCTTCCGGAGCGAGGGGAGGGGGACGGGGGGTGAGGGGAGCGGAGGGACAGGGAGAGAGAGGAGGGAGAGGACGAGAGGGGCACTGGTGGTCTGATGCCCCGATACACTACGCGTTGCAGAAAAGTCTACGGAACGACTGTCGATATCACCTCATCGCGTCGACATGGGGCCAGAGTACTCCTTGAGCGAGGCCACGGGCTGTGAAAGGCTGCTTCCTATCCCCTGTCACCGGTCCTTTTGGCAACAGCTTTTGTGCTGGAGGCTTCTCATGGCTTTACTAATTGTTTAGATACTCGTCTTTATAAATAGCTTGACAGCTATATATAAGGCCATGTTTATACCCTGAACAGTTGCGATGCACCTTGGATTCCCCTCTGTCTCTACTTCTTTGTTATTCGAAATTGCCCCCACTCTCTCTGCCGGCCCTCTCGCATAGCAACGAGAGCAAGGACGTGGAGAGCAGTTGGCCGAGGGTAAACGAACCAACCGCCCCATTTCACTATCGCTATATTGCGCCCCCCCGAGTTCCGATGCTCTTTTGAATGTCGTTGTTCTATGAAAACTAGCATATTAACTTCATTTGTCATTCGCGGGTTTATGATATTCAGCCAGGTAGATAATTAGCTCCTTTTCAGGGTAAAAACAGCGATGGACGACACCAAGAAGGCAGCCCTCGAGAATGACCGGTTTTCCAACCAGGTAAAGCTGTCGCATAGTTGTTTCAGTTTATATTTTGTTTAGAAACTCCCCACTATCGGCGAAATCAAGGCAGCCATCCCGAAGGAGTGCTTCGACAAGAACCTTCCAGTGTCCTTGGGATACATGGTAAGCTGAAGTCTTTTCACTTCGTAGTGCTAATTGTAAATGGTGGTGTAGTAAAGGTCGTCCTCCTTAAAATCACCAATGCCAATTTTTCAGTTCTGGGACTTCTTTGTGACGTACCTGCTGTACAAGTTCGAGCCGTACTTCGAGATGGCCGGTCTGCCTGGTCTGGTTTTCTGGTGAGTGCACTTTGCGATGACGACGTTTCCAACCTTGCTCTTCTAATTCGCGGATGTCAGGTATTTCATCGTCGGAATGGAACTGTCATCGATCTTCTGCATCGGCCACGACTGTGGACACGGCACCTTCTCGAACTACACCTGGGTCAACGACCTGGTTGGACATCTGACTCATGGTGGGTAGTCGTCATCATGCAGGAAACTTGTTGATCGCTGCAATAGCCAAATGACTGTTTATCGTTGTGGGAATTGCAAGGCCTGATACTTTGTACCTTCGCAGAGATTGCAAACTCTCTTCATCGTCTTCAAATATTTTGCGAGAGACCGCGCCATTGATGAAGAAAGAAATGGCCTTCCTACGCATATTGGACAGTATCTATTGAGGCAAATTAACTTTTGTTGCACTTTGGCGCGTGTCTAGTCAGGGTCCTACAATTATAGGAAAATTTGCTCCTACATCTTCTTCAATACTTGAAGGAGTCGGAAAAAGATTCGGCAGGCCTGAATTTCCCGCCTCGAACTAGTCTGAATAGTGATATAACAGTTCCAGGTAATTCTTCTTTAATATTACGCCATTGATCACGGCTACAAATGACCTTCTGACCCCGCGGTGTCACGTCGGAGATCATTCGAAATACAGACTCTGTCAGCGTGATCGGATTGCTCTCGTTCTTATCACAGTCATTCCGATGACTAACCAAAAAGATTCCCTCTGCTTCTCATCGCCTCCTCCTTTTACTACTCTCTCTCCCGGTCAAAGTCTGCTTGCAACGCGCGATACTGCGACGCAACGTAGAACACGCAAAAGATATAGGAAAGGGGAAGGGGTCGAACCCCCGACAGCTATCCCAGACTACAAACAGCGGCAAGTAGCCAAGACAAAACTTCAGGAATGATCTTCGCGCCGTACTGGCCATGGCAGAAATCGCACCGCCAACACCACACGTACACCAGCCATGTCCAGAAGGTGCGGGAGGAGGGGAGAAAGGGGGGAATGAGGAAGGGCATAATGAGGAGAAGGAATGAGGAGGAGTAACGGGGGGAGGAGGAGGAGGAGGAGGGAGAGGTGGAAGGTTGGAGAAGGAAGAGAAGGGGAAAAGAGCTGAGAGCCTTCATGCCATTCACGTGATTGGTGACATACGTTCAATACACACAAGGACACACGTAGCAGTGGCGGGCAAAGTGCACGAGAAAAGATGGAGTGATCGTTGAGATAAACTGTACGCTGATAATTTTTTTAAGTTGCGGACATTATGGAACAGATAAATGAGCTCCAGGATCCAGTAAACTACAAATTATTAATTTTCGTTTCCAGGACATGGGCCACCCCTGGATCACGGAGAAGAAGAATGAGGGACGCAACGATTTCGATCGCTTCGCCGGCAGCAGCATCTTCACGGCGCCTTTCCGGTATTAATCTATGGGGAATGATTAATACATTCCTGGGACCACGCCCCATTCAGCTCCATAATATTTATCAGTAGAACGTATTCTTGGCTTCGTTTTTATTGAACCCAAGTGGAACATTAAAACATCTTTATACAATATGAATCCTGTCGTATTTGGGAATATTGTATGAGTCTAAAAAAGAAGCTTCGTATTGTATCTACGGCAGAATCATATTATGCCTATTTCATATTTATGCTAACAAAATTTACAGCTGGGTCGTGTACACGGTCGGTGGCTTCCCTGATGGCAGCCATTTCTGGCCGTGGTCCGGCCTCTTCAAGACCACCACCGAGAGGATCCAGTGCGTGGTGTCGTGCACGGTGTGCGTCGCCTTCGCTGCGGTAAGTGACGACATTTAGTAAACGGCGCCCTCATCCTTACACCACTTCCAGGCCGCCTATGTCTACCTCGGAACATTCGGAGCCTTCGTCAAGTTCTACGTCATCCCCGTGCTGGCTCACAGCTTCTGGCTCATCATGATCACATACCTTCAGGTATGTTTGGTGTGCACTAGGTGCGCCGAGTGCGCCGTTCGCATCAGCGACGTTTGCTAACGTCGATTCTTTTGCAGCACCAGACCGATGATATCCATGTATACGAGGACGGAACGTGGAACTACGTCAAGGGCAACCTGCAGACCATTGACAGGTATCTAAAAAGAACTGGCAGGGACTCCCATTTTAAAGATGCGAACGAATGGCATCAGTTTTGAAAATTCTCTTGCTTCTATCGTTGCCTTTAAAGAAGGGGTAGGAAAAACTTTTCTGATTACTGTCATTATGGAAAAACAGACCAGACGCAGGCCAAAGTGCATTTTGTCCACAATTGCTCCAATGCAAATGCGTTTCCTCCTACTCTTTCTTTAAAAACTGGACTCTTGTAGTAAGCCTTGTCTAGGAAGAAATTGTCGACATTTAGGCCGTACGGCTTCGGAATCGACCAAATGATGCACCACATCACCGATGGCCACGTCGCACACCACTTCTTCTTCACTACGATTCCTCACTACCATCTCATGGAGGCTACGGCTGCCATTCAGAAGAAGCTCGAGCCATATGGAGTCTACAGGAAGGAGGTATTGCTTTTACCTCTCTCATTCTTTGAAATTTGAGATTGTGACTGAGAGCGGAAAATGTGTTGAATCTCTGAGAAAACTGCCAAGTAATCACTTAGCAAAGTTGTTGTGATCTGTTCGCGCATCTAGTGATCATGGAAACAAATTCACGAAGCGAATGCATATGAAGGGATCCTTCTCAGAGTAGTTATGTGAGAGCTTGCGTTTGCAATAATATGGTTACAGTTTTTTTCTATGACAAGAGGTGGAGTGAAATATGCTAAGGGAAGCTCAACACATGTGTGCTATTCAGGAAATCCATACCAATAAGTGATTTTGTTTAAGAATATCGCACTTTCGGAACGCTAGGTATTCTAGGGGGTGTGTTCAGCATTAGACGCTGCAAACCTTGACTTCTACATAGCTCCAGATTGTATTTTTCATTAAAAATAATGTAATGTTGATTCTTTACAGAGCTCGTGGGACTTCATCTGGAAGTTCGCCACGATCAGCAACCGTCTGCAGTACCTGCTCGGAGAGGGAACGGGACTCCTCACTTACCCAGTCAACCAGGCCATTCATAACACCAACAACAACAAGCGGGATTAAATATATCACTAGCCAAACAACCGATCTTACGAGGTCACCGTCACGAACGGATAACGCTATTTGTTCGTCCAAATTCCAATACCACTCAGATAAATAATGTCAGCTTGCGAGTTCGGAGTCAACAGAAACCACCTCAGAAGCAAGGAAAATAATGTACAGGTGACAAAGAATTGCGATCTGGCGATCACCATAGCGAAAGATTGTCTGTTCTTGCGTCAGGTAAATATTGCCTAACTTACAAGACATTCCAACCTGTCCTCCGTCAGCTTCGTGATATATTATTACGGATCTAATTGTAAGCAATCTAGCATCAGTGAGCAAGTGTTTATACAGTGCCCCGCCAGCAACGAGGCGGCTGGGGCGAGTTGGCAATGAGGGGGGAGTGGAGAACATACTCAATGAGGATCACAAGGCATTAAATTAGATTAAATAAATATTATGTGGTGCAGGTTAAAAATTACAGGCAGAGACCTAAAGGAGAATTTAGGACTCTAACTGTAATTCTGGAGCTTATGCTCAATTGCAGTGGCCGGTAATGGAGCGAGATCCCGGGAGGTGAGACAGTGGAAGTGCGAGTCGAAGGGCAGAGGGATGTGATTCTCAGTTGTCGTAGCCGAACCATCTCATCATCGTTCGCAATCCTTCGCACAGCACCAACGGAGTGAAGCACTTGTCCTGAAGTATGAAATCTTTGACGACATAATGAAATCATTTCAGACTTCATACAGTGTTCTCTAGATGTGCGGCAGCCCACATATCACATCTTCAGGTCATAGAACTCGACGTCGAGTTGAGCATCTCATTCTTCCAAAAACAAAATCCCTGAGAGGTTTACCCCCCATTCAACAAACTGTATAGCTTTCACGGCTGTTTGACAGTATTGAGATTACTTGTGGCAAATAATCATAAAAATGATTTCCTTTGACACTCATCAATTGTTCTCACGCTTTTTTATATGAATTCACCTTGCCGAGATGTCTGGCCGCTCGCGAGGAACCTTTCTTCTCTTCGTCAGTCTCCTGCTCAACAGGCCATGTGCACCTCCCATTCCAGCACACCGATTCGGGCGGGCAGGGCTTGAAGGCGTCGCACATCTGGGAAATCCCTGAAATGATGCCCAATGGTAGAACAGTGGTTCTTTTGTTGTTTTACTGCAAGACGAAATTAGAAGTGCTCAGATTTCGGTTCAAACGTTGTCTCAACTTTAGAAAATGTATACTACTGTATTCATTACTCCAAACAATCTCCCTAACATCTACTTTGGAAAATGAAAAATGTAAAGGGTATTCTCTCGGATAAAAGGGCCGAGAACGCCCCTTGTCTCTTTGCGCCTATCCTATGGGAAATTCCTAACGGCACTTTTGTGATCCTTACATTTCTCGCAGAATTTTCCCGTGAAGAGCCCGCGGCATACGCAGTGTTTGTTGCCCTGCCAGTCCGTTGTCGAATGTTCGCCTCGTCCATTGCACGAGGGTGCTCCATTGAGAATGACTGACAAATGATTTTGATTTAAATAAAGACGTGACGTATTATTGAAAGGTGGAAATTAAAGTGTTCTTCTTAAGAGTTACGGAACGATTGTACGCATATTCGAGCCCTAGCGGATATAGGTCAAAGCGAAAGTGCAGCATTAACATTCCATTTTCTGTAAAACAGCTGTGGCCATAGTGGACAAAGTACACTTTGGCCTGTGTCTGGTATAGATTTATATAATGGCAGTAATGTGTGAGGTTGTTTCCTTATTGAAGATTCCCTTACTCTTGTCAGATGGCTTCAGGGGGATCGAGGAATTGGCGAACTCGAAAGCAAGGGTAAAGTTGAAGGAAGATCCGGCGTTGTCAATTGCGTGCCAGCGCCCGCGGAGGCACACTGAAGGTTATGTTTTCGATTGTTTGGCTCTAGGACGTCCATGTTGCCAAAGAGGAGTAAGCATATAATAGCTGATAGTTATTGTATAGAACCCGGGGCGTTCTAATTCCCACGCCCGGACAACCCCAATGACGGACTGCGCGCGCTTTTGATCTACCCCCAGCGAACACCATTTCATGACTCGTGTGATTCAATCGATCATGAAAGGAGCTCGATGAGGTAGATCAAAAGCGAGCGCAGTACAGAGCGCTTCGGTTGCGATAAGCGGGTCGCGGGTTAGAAGCTCGGTGCCTCGACGCGGTATTATCCGCGAACCAAACGAATATAAATTCGCGTTCCACCCAATCTGTTCCCTCTCCATTGTTCTCTCGTCGTCTGGCAGGTTAGAGACAAGGGAGAGCGAGAGTGCGTCAGGGTGCGAAAGTAATAGGTTGGTGTGTCGATAATAGATCAGACCTGCTCCCGGTCGACCGTTCTCATCTCCCTTCGACTTGAGCCATGTTACGCTGTAGGCGTCGACTTTGCATTCGTCAACGATGACTGAAAGGATATGAGCATTACCCTTTCTTCTCCATTTTTTTGTGGCAACGACTACAGTCAAAGAGGTTAATTATCTTTATTCTGTACAGTCATTCATATCGGATGGTTCCGTTCGATTTCCCTATTCAATAAGCTGGGTGTTCTATTGAAGAAGAAGTAGGTGGAACTTCTTTGATTAGTCATTACGGAAAATTAGACCAGACACAGGCCAAAGTGCAGCCGGATTCATTGTCAGGCTGCGTTTCAGCCACAAATAACCTTGCTATTCAAATTTCCCTCCTACTCCAATTAGATACGGAGCTTGTATATGCTCCATTTCTGCTCTAGTTCTGTGCCCTTTTCTGTGTAGATTTCTGCATTTCTGTATAGATGCTCAATTTCTGTGCCCTAATGTGAAATGAAAAAGAGGCACGATGAGCAATACCTTATCACAGGCGATAGGGGCTGGGACAGGAGGTGAGAAGGGGTGGG
>JACMIG010000585.1:0-25578 GCA_014805385.1 Levipalatum texanum
CCCCCCCCCCCCCCCCCGTGGGGACTAACGACGACGGCGACTCGAGTCCCCCCATCAAATGAACTTTGTGCTAGTTAAGTTGATTGCGGAGTCTCGGTGGAGGAAGGAGAAAGAGAGAGGAGGGGATAGGGAGTGGGAACAAAGGACTGATGTGTGGGCTCTGAGGGAGTATCCGGAGAGCAGAACACTCTGATCTCGAGAGAAACGAGGAAGTGCTGGCTTGAAAGGAGCGAAATGGCCGTGTAAACCATCGACGTTTAGACGCAGCTGCTAGTCTGGGGCGCTCTGAATAGCAGTGGGAGACATCATTTTGGGGGCCAATATCGAGACTAGGGGCTCCCGAACTACCCATATTTTTCCATTGTGATCTCGAGGCACGCCAAGTCGGGGGGCAATTTATGGGCACCGGGAGGGAGCTTAAGATAGAAAGGAACCGGGGGGAGTGACTAGTGAACCAAACGGAGATCGGGTGTTGCGAACCGCTTGAGTTGGCAGAATCGGCGCGGAGGCAATGAATCGACAGTTCGGAACGTGACGTCGGTACCCAGATTGGCTAAAGGACTGCCCTCGCGAATGCGAGGGAGGAGTTGCCGAGTTAACTGCAAATGAGCCCTATTCTCACGCTCTTTTACTAAAGGACCGAAATGTCCTCGGGGCCACTTTGGGTGTATCGGTCGGGGGGTGCCAGTACACTTTGTCCCCCGCCTCCTCTACATACTTAAAGAGGCTGCGCCGTCCCCTTCAAGGAGCCTCCCACCCCATTCTCGCGGGTCGAGAAAAGATAATTCACTTGAGTCTTCCTCCTGGTTGCTCCAAAGGAGACAGGAAAAAAGCTATGAGGGCATGACGAGGAAAATTGGACGACAACGAAGTAAGAACCGGGAGGAGGGGCAGAATGAGGTGCACTCCAAAGGAAGGAAATCATCGTTCCGCGACCAATTTGGTCGGCAGCCAGCAGAGAAGTCGAAGAGGTAACGACAGAGAGGAGGGGGCGGAGAAGATTGCCAAGGGAGCTCTAAGGAGGAGCGCGACGGAGCCTATGCCATCAATTGTGGGCGAGAGTCGGTAGTCCAGTCAGGGGATTACAGGGATTGCGCTGAGGCTGAGGATCACAGGAGGCGCAGCCCGTTCTCGCCTCCATTCTCTCCCACTTACTATTAAAAATGCCATTTTCCTCCATATTGCCCGATAAATACGTCTTCTCGATACAGTACCCAGTTGCAAACAATAGGGAAAGCGTGACCAATGTCGTTAAACTTGACTTATAATTTCAAAAAATACCCCCGAGGTCGTATACTCTATACTGCCTTGTAAAATTGGTTCTGGAAAGAGCACATAAAACCAATCACCCATTACGATCTAATGGTGGACAATTTTAGCTGTCACGGGCATACCTGAGGGAAATCGGAGTGAATGGCGAGGGAGGCAAGGGTAAGTTTACAAGCGGGAGACATTTGGCTGACTCTCAAGTGATCGGGGGAATATATAGCCAGGGCTTAGGGGATGGAATCGGGGCAGCTGCATGCGGGGCCTTTCTCTTCTTCCTCTCGTGCGCAACAAAAGAAAAGACGAAGGGCGCCGAGGGCTTCAAATGCTTCTCCGGAGAGTAGCATAGTCGTCTCCGCCATTTCAACGCTCGGCCCCGAGGGTGTCTGGGGAGTTGTCCGAACCGAGACTCCCTTTTGATTCTGCACATAAGTCGCCCGCAGCGAGTTACACAGAAACAAAGCAATGGGTCTCTGCTAGGCGCCGATGATAAAGTGGGCTTCGGAGAATTGGATTCTTCATGCATGAGATGCCTGGAGAAAACCTGCGTGGTGGACAACAAAGTGGAGCGAACTCGAGCATAGGGAAGGCCATCATATTATTAGGCGACGACACAGGGCGCCCTCACTGAGTGTTCTCGGATGTCTTACGTGACTTGTCGTCGTCCCCTCCGATACTACGGGGCGGGGGCAAAACAAGCCTAGTGGCCGGCCTTTCATCTGAGTATCAATCAGGGCCGCTGATTGTGAAAGCCTATTTCCAAGGAGAGCTCGTCCGAAATAGAGCCGCCCCGATGGATGCAGGGGATAACGAAGGATCCGATTTGACGTGCAGTGAGATGGCGGCAAATGGGGACACGTTCGAAAGAGACAGGAGAGGGGGAGGAGGAGTGGGGCTTCCTCCTCCCAGGGGAGGAGTCCTCGGAGGTGTTTCTCCGAGGTGCACCAACTGCCTCGCACCTTTCTTCCTCGATATCCCCTCAGGCGCCCCCTTCCATCAATATGTCAGCGTCATCGCAATCACAGCGGAGATCACGAAAGAAAGAATGCAAACGACGCTCAAAGCAGCGCCGCCCATGCACAACAAAAAAACGGGGCTCATAATTCGCAGGGGACATGGAATGGTGTTGATAGGATGGTGCAACAATGATCACTGTAATAGAGCTTGCAATGTATGGAAGGGGGCCTTAGGAGAAGGGGCGGAGTCCGTGAAACATTTATCTCCCCCGATATCCGAAGGCCTCTTCAGCGAGGGCCGAGAACACCGGATATATGGGAATCTTTCCCCGCGCACTGCTCCCAGGGGAATGACCGTGAGGGCTTCATCCCTCAGCCATCCACGAAAACGGCCCACTTTGCCCCTGGGCCCCTCTGTCCCTTTTCTCGTTGGAGTTGGAATCGGTCGGCAGGAGTTATTACCGGCAGGGAGCGAGCGGAGGAGGAGGAGGAGGACCTCTCTGGTCCAATTGAGTTGTCCCACACGCGCCCACGCCTCCAGAATAGAGGAGAAGAAAGAAGAACTGAGAGTTCCTCCACTTCCTGGCTGGATCAGTTGCCCTCTGCTCTCGGTGGAGGCGTCGTTTGCCCTTGAATGGAAGCAATCCAGAGATAAGGGACCTCATGGGCAAAAAGTGCAACGCATATTCGAGGGGGCGCGTATCCCAGTACGAGAGAAAAGAAGAAGAAGAAGAGGCCGCTGTGCTCCTCCAAATCGAGTTAGTCCCATACACATCTCCATACATATACGAATAGGCCAATGCGCAGGGGAGGGCCGACGTCGTCTGATCGACGGAGAAGATAGAAAGAGGAATGGGTTGGGGGCCATGATCACGTCCGCCCACGGTTGCCCAAGGCAGCAAGATTTATCGACACGAAATGATCTGTGTTTGCACCCTTTGGGTTGAGGGATCCAACAATTTCCCAGAAAAGGCGCCGAGAAATTCCAGAGAGAGACATTATTTTTGTTAGGAGACGGCGCGTACTCAAGGCCCTGACCTCAGGGGACGACGAGGACAAGGGTGAAAAAGGAGGAAGGACAAGAGAGGCTGTAATCGGCGCGGGTTTCTTTCTCGCCCCGGTGAATCTGTGACTGAATCTTGAAGGAGTGAAGAAGGCGAGAAGACGGCGATTAAGCACTCGACTTCGAGCCACAATTTGCCATCGAGTCACAGTTATCTACTATTCTTGTGGGATGCGAGCACGTTCGCAGTGCGTGAGTGTCTCCCCTATAGAGTGAGGGGGTTCCATAAATGAGACTCCTGAGCCCCCCGTCAGATGCCGGCAAGATCAAAATAAAAAGTGCGCGAGACAGAGGAGAAGGCGAGCAGCCTTCTCAGGGATCACTATTCTCTGCTTCGGAGGGTAATTTGAGAACGGGGGCGAAGAGTTCGGGAGATTCGGGACTCCCGTGGGTCCATGAGGAAGAGGAGCGAGAGAGAGGAGAGCAACTGTTGTCAGTGGGACCGATTCATGCTGAGATGTCGTCGAGAGCCACGCGCTACTTAACTCCATGGCTAAGAAATTGGAGTCGAACAAAGTTCGGGGGAGCAGGACAGAGATTGGAGCTATATTGAGAGCCAAGGGATCACAAACAGAGAGAGACTCTGCGTCAAGCAGCAACCACACCGGGACGACATCCGAGCTGTGCCATGGGGATGCTCCAAGCTCTGTCTGCCTCCTCCTCCGCCCCCATCACGCAACATAAATTATGGAAATGGTCTCCCTCTCTCTCTCCGCGTACAGCGAACACTCCTCGGAACTGCGCAAGGCTGACAACAACAACGTGGCGAGCAATGAGCTGCCTTTCGAGCAGAGGCGATACGCCCTGCAAATAGCAAATAGAGAAGGGGTATCAGTGTGATACACGGGGACCATCAGCTGTGGGAGTGTCCATGGAAGACGAGCGCTAGAGAGAAGGGAGGAGCCATCCGTGGTCACAGAAACGAGGCGCGTGGATTCGCGGATCTCCCCGGGATCCCAGAGTGGAATATTAACGGACTCGCTGTCCGACATCTCCCATTCCCACATGAACAATCGTGATCGCAGGAAAGAGGGCCCAAGGAGGAAGAGAAGTGATTGATAGGATGCAGTGCCGTAATGACACTTGCTCACGACTCGCCCTCCCTCTTCGTCTCGTTCGTGGTCAGTGGGCTTAACAATGGCTATTTCGGGTGTGGCGTCCGGGTCTTCTCCGAGAGAGTCGATGCAAATACCGTTTAGGCGGGCGAGTCCCGAAAAGTTGCTCCGGCACCTCTTCGCCGGCAGCAAATTGGACTAGAGTCCTGAACGGGGGCGTTGAGATAGCGGAAGAATGACTGCGAATAGAGGGGACGCCTCGTACGATTGTACTCGAATGCCCCTTGGGACGGGAGCCTAAATGCCCCCCTCGTATTCATTCTCTCGCCCCTCGCGGACCCCCAAATCTCTTTCCGGTTCGCGACAATGTTAGAATGGATACACACACGGGGCTCGAGGTGAAAAGCGGAAGGAGCTCGGACGGCAGAAAAAGGGTGGCGAGGTCCTCAACTTCCGAGAACCGTTTCTGGAGGAGGTCGGTGAGGCGTCGTGGAATTCGAAGTGAGTCTGATGCCCCCGCGAGATCGGCCACGGGGGAGTCGTTACCAAGCCACGAGTGCGCGCCCACAAGAGAGAACCATTCCCCCCATTCCCTGGAAGCCCCCCACTGTCGCTCGGCCCCCACACGAATAAGTGAAGCTAATTTGAGACGGGAGTCTACCTGGTAAACAGGGGCGACCGAAGACGTTGAGAGCCCAATTCCCCGAAATAACAACGCAGACGGACATTCTACAACTTCCAGGACGACTTATCCCGTCAGTTGGATGTTGTCCTTGTCCATTAGGGAACGGCGGCGAAAACAGGCCCATTCTTCTCGGGGGGAGAGTCGTTCCCGTATTCGTCCAGACAGGAGGGGGAGATCAAGACGTCAAGGCGGAGGCGGACGGGGACGGGAGTATTAGTTGCGGAGGCAGGCTACATTCGGGAGCAGCGACATTCTCTTGCAGAAAGTTGGGCGGGAGCCAGGAATGGGGGCCGTGTGCAAGTATGCATGAGGAATGATGAGGGTTCGAGTGGGGGTACCTCTTCTGTCGACTTCCCCCTGTGTCAAAGGACTGTACAGCGATGTCCCTGCAGTGCCTCTAAATCTGTTGACGGGACGTCGGGTCGAGGGGAGGGAGGGGGGAGAGGGCTAGGATCCATCAGGAGACGTGATGTGGCTCTTTCTCTATTCCGAGAGGCACAACACACAGCGACGAAGTCTTCCTCGAAGAGGCTCAGATGCGCCGGCGGCCCGAAGATACCTACTCTGATATTCGCGCAAATTGCCGCTCTCTCACAGACGGCAGCCCCTCGGGAGGGAAATCGCGGCTCCGAGCCTCTCAGCTAATTACGCTGCGAATGCCTTTCAGTTCTCTCCATCCATCGAATTCGGGCGGAACGAGAAAACAGCTTTGTGATCAACCAGAACGTAACAGGTTATTAACGTAATGAGTTTATCATCGTAATGGTAGCGTATACTGAAAAAAACGATCAAGGTTAAACGATCAAGGCAGGTTGTTTCCATTAAGATACGATAGTCTTTTGTGAACCAGAGCCCAGTCGATGTCTCCGGAGTAAAAGAACGCGAATTCCCTGCAAAAGGATGAAACTGAACTCTATATAAATCCCCCCCCCAGAGTCAATGTTCCAAACACTCACCTCAGGTAGCATCGGAAGCTCCACTTATCGATGACGTATGTGATTTCGTCGCTGTTCAAGTTGAACGCCCTGAAAACGGATCAAGTTCGCCTACAAAATGTCACTCAAGAGCTGGTTATGCAGCTGAGAATGGTCTTGTAGAATATTTTCTAGCTATCTAACAACTAGGTTAGGATCAATGTAATGAACGTACAGGCATTGGATCGAAAAGTCGAGTCCCATGCGTAGAAGGTCGCGTTGGTTGTCCTGCATGCTCTGAATCTCGTCCAACTTTCCCTCCACGATGAAGTTTATTATATCGGGCGACGACGTCATGCCGTGATGCTTGGCCCATGCCCTGAAGGATGGGAAATATTCCTTAGCCATTTGCATCCTAAAGAAAAGCGTCGAATTTGATTTGCAGATTAGCAAATAGGATAAATGCCAACAGCTTACTTGACAGCGTATCCGATAGCTCCCGACCTCCATCCGATGGCAACGTTCCTGGTCCAGACGGAACGTTGCGGAAGTGCCTCCTGCCACTTCTCGATCTGAAACGAGTATACGATGATAATGGCATATGATTGATTTAGCTGACCTCGATGAGAAGCAGTGAGGATACGGCGGTAAGGGCAGCCGTGTGCTCGAAATCGAATTCCTTCTTCATGAGGGAAAGGCGAGCTCATTGAGAGCTCCGATGAACTAGGTCTCTTCGAATTTTAGAGACATGACGTAATGGTCGCCAGCGCCCTTGAGAATTAGGGCCTGCAAGAGTTTGATTGGACAATACATGAACGATGAATATTAGTTAGCAAAACACAAAATGCGGTCACCTCAATCCCTTCAATTTTCATGGCGTCGATGACAGGTGAGAGGGCCTTCATAAGCTCCGGTGCTGCGACGAGGCGGTCGTCGTTGCAGTGGGCGTGCCAGTCGACGAAGATGACCGCATTGCAGACCCGAGGGATCTTGAGCTTCATGTTCCCGCGGGTCATAGACCAGCGGAAAACAAACAGCAACTTGAGCTGATCCTTGCTCGGTTCATCTTCTCCAACTGAGCTCATGTACACAATTGGGCGTCCGCGCTTCAGATACTGCAACGCTTGCATGGTTTGTCGTCCTGAAATGCAGTGATTATTCCGAAGAAAAAGCGAAAGGAAGGCCCAGCACGCGAGTTGAAGGACACACAATATTTAACTAATTCTATGTTGCTCATAAACTAGAAAAGGGATGGGTACTCTACGGCAAAACAACAAGGCAACCCTACATGTTCCATCTCCCGCGGGATCAGTCGCTATGAACTGGTAGATGACCGGTAATTGCCGGCACATACCAGTCAATCATGCGGGAATAGGAACAGAGAGAGATGGCAGTGACTGGGGGCCTTTTTTGCCGTGAGGTCAGAAACCTTGACCCGCTCTTTATCACCTGAGCACTCTCCCTCCTCTCCCTCTTTCGTCTGCCATCCCACCCGCTTTGGCCTCCCACTGCGCCCCCGGGACCCGCTTGGAGAAGATAGGCCATCGATTGGGTGCAACAACACGGGCATTGAATCAAAAGAAGGAACAGTCTCTCCACCGAAAAGGCGAATAGCGCAAAGAGTTTATCAACGTAGTGCGACCCTGGGCTAAAAATACATAAATCGAAGATATTGCAATAACCAGCAGCACGTATTTCGTCATGGATTCGATTATTATTCAATGATAAATCATACTAGATACACGAGACCGCGTTAAATAGCACGAAATGAGTTTGCAAAGTTCGGTCATGGTTTTTGAAAATGTAGCGAAGCAGTCGTGCGTTGTTTGTTCCATCTGCTCTGCTTCTTCTCAGGAAGAAGGAAACATTCTGAAAATTACTTCACTGTTAATGATGGACTCCGAAAAATCTTGCCCCCCACTGCAGCAATGTGCTAAACACTCACTTAGCGAACAGGTCCTTGGACATCGCGTGGTACACCTTGTCGCCATCCAAGTTGGTTGTCCTGAAAAGAAGTTATTTGCCCAAACAATATCATTCTAGAAGTATGTATCCGGCGGAGAATGATACATGGAGGATAATTTAAAACTTACACGGAGGACTTCGCCGAGTTGACGCCTTTTCGAAGGAGTTCGACTTGTTCGTCGGTGAAGCCGTCCAAGTCGTTCCTCGTCCCGTCGATGCAGAACATGACATCGGGGGGAATTGGCATACCATGCTGCCCTGCCATCCACCTGAATAATAGGAGATATTTCTTAATCGTTACAGAGTAATCGGTCTTGGGGCTTGGGAATATGTGTATGAAAGGTCAAATGCCAAGAGATTACTTGACTGCGCCCGGAAGGGCACCAGCCCTCCAGCCGATCGCGTGAGCCCAGGCCTCAATCGAAGGTGCGGACGGCGATAACAGCCATTTGGCGAGCTGAAAAAACAAAACCTACAAGATGAAATGTTCGGGTATGATACTTCCCTAATGTGTGTCCGGTGCCAGGCTGATGAGGTGAGCACCCGTTTACAACGTGCATATTTGATGCACTTATTTTTAAACGAAACATTCGAGCCCTTCTTATTCACCGTCGAAGATCACCAAGATGATTTTCAATTACATGTGTTGTGGTTCAAAAATGGTAGATGATTATAGCACAGTCCGCTAAGGTTAGGGAATAGCTCACTTCAACGAGAAGGAATGCCGATGCGGCTGTGAGGGCGGCGGTATGGGCAGTTCCGAACTTGAGATTCTTGATGGAGTTGGAGAGGTCCTTCACGTCTCCAATGAAATCCTTCTCCTCGAATCGTAGGCTCAGCACATAGCAAATCTCGCCTTTTCTTCCTATTTCGGCCTGCAAGGGATCGAGATCTTTTGTTGGTCCGAAGAAAACGATTACCTCGATGCCCTCGTATCTGAGGATGTCGAGCAGAGGTGCGAGCTTGGCCGTCAGTTCTGGGGCCGGGGTGAGCAACTCGTAGCTGCACTTTTTGTGCCAATCCACGAAGAGGTACACCGAGTCCTTGCGATGTTCAATGATCTTCATCGAACTAGTCAGGGACCAGCGAAAAATAAGGGTGAGGTTGAGATGGTCGTCGATCGCTTCCGAGTTCGTGGATAGAACTCCGCTTGCCTCCTCCACATTCTTCGGCGTGTCCATGTTTCGTTTAGCTTGACTCCTGAAAAGGCCAATGATGATTCCGAAACACATGACGACCGAATCGGGCGGCGAATTGCGCACGGAAAGCCTGAGAGTAACCGTAGACTGAATTGAGTATTGCACACAATATTTCTACTAATTATATGATGCCCTGAGTCTACAAAACGACTGGTGCTCTGAGTCAACACAACAAGGCAGGTCTGAGAGAGGGGAGCGTCTGGTCGCGCGAGTGTATCTGCCCGTATAACCTGAGTCCTCTCCCTCCTCTCCCTCCCTCCGTTTGGGCATCTCCCACCCCCTTGTCCCGTTTACAGCACAGATCGATCGGGTGCAAGGAGTGGGGGTCATTGGAGGCGGGTCATTGGAGGCGTCCTAACCCTTGATAAGATACGAAATGAGAGACATGCTAGAAAATGAAACTGAAACGGGAAGAATGTGAGAATGTGACTCATGAGAATGAATGCCGAGGGCCGGAGAAAAGGGCCTTTCACTTTTCTCCGGCCATCGACATTGTCGGAACGAGAACGTATCTTTGAGATGCGATGATTCCGAAGAAACAGAGTGAAGAAGATCGGAATGCGAGCGGGTTGAAGCCACTATGACGCGCAATATTTCAACTAATTCAATGTTCCCCATTAAATATAAAAAAAGGGTGGATGCACTATGGAAAAACAACAAGGCGGCTCTACAGGCTCGATCTCCCGCGGGAGCTACCTGTATGTAAAGGTAGATGACCGGTAATTGCCGGTACATACCAGTCAATTATGCGGGAATAGGAACAGAGAGAGATGGCAGTGACTGGGGGCCTTTTTTGTCGTGAGGTCAGTAACCTTGACCCGCTCTTATCACACCTGGGCCCTCTCCCTCCTCTCCCTCTCTCGTCTGCCATCCCGCGTCCCCTTGTGCCCCCGCGGTCAAGTTGACCAAAGATAGGGCATCGATCGGGTGCGGCAACCCAGGCCATTAGAGGTGTCCTAGCCATAGATAAAGTAGTGCATCAAGACATGCACGAAAATGAAAGTGAAAGTGGAAGAAGGTGAGAGGTCAAGACGACTCGACCGTTGATTGTAATTAGCATAGCGAGAAAGAAATAATGGCGAAGTCTGAAACTGAATCGTAGTGGTCAGATTCGTCAGAGTCGTTTACTTTATGGATTCGGTGTGGATTTTCATGATGGCTATAATCATTTCACGCATCATCTCGGTTCAAACTTCTCACTGCAAGTTGAAGTTGCGTTTCCATTTCTCTTTTAGTATGTCGTTGCATAAAACGACGATCAAATGATCTCCAATTCGTTGATTGTACAGATAGCAGTGGGATCGCGCAGCACCGGGGTAAATGTTGTGCATACGCCGCTAGGCCACGCCCCCAATTCAGGTTCTACTTACTCCTTGCCCGGAGTGGGCGAGCAGCCCCACTGCCAAGGAGTATGAGCATTGTGTGACGATTCTTCGAATGTGATGGCGGCCGCGTCCACCTCGACAGCAATGAATACCTCCGTCGCAATCAAGGTGCCATTCAATTATTTTTTAAAAAAATTTACTGGGAGATTTGAATGCTCTAAGTAAATTTAGAAGACGATGATTGGAATAAAAAATATTAGGCGCTGTCAATATTGAAAAGTGGAAAATTTTATATCATTAAAATAATGTTTCCCGGTATAATTATAAAAATACGTCACGAGTGGTGCGTACTGGCAAGTTGTTTACTCAAAAATATTTTTAGGCCTTTTTGATTCGGGCTTTCTCTGCGCGTTGGTTGCTCATAACGAACACGGTGACGGGATCGACGCTACTGACAACGGGAGATCTTATCCACCAGCAAATGGCTCATATTGCTGCCGGAACTCCGTTGAAAATTGACTGGAAGCGAACTCGTAATACCTTATATAATTTGAAATATCTAAATGTATTTGCTTTGCAGTTCGCGTGGCATCCATGGGGGCGCTTCTCGCTCCCATTAACCATTTCTACTACAAGTGGCTCGACACGTAAGCTAATTCGCTAATTCGCCGAAGCTAATTCGCTGAGCGTGGGGGGCAAATCAAATTCACTTTCACTGACCATTGAACCTTTCAACGTTAAGTGAAAAATTGATCGGAACTAGAGATATTCGGGACAGAGCATAACACATTGTCTTTCAGATACGTTATTAACGGAACACGGAAAGCGATAGTTGTCAAGAAGCTAGCTATTGATACAGCGACAGGGCCCTTCTTCGCTGCTACTTACGTTACAGGCATGTTTATTCTTCTCATGCGGCGATAGAAACGGTTATTTCCAGGCTTGAATGTTCTGGAGGGCAATAAGATGGAAGACGGTTTACGCGAGTATCAACAGAAGTTTTTGCAATTTCTCGCTGTGATTTAATTTCATTTAATTTTAATTATGATCGTTTATTGCAGCTTGATGCGTTCCTCTGGTTGCCCGTTCAGGCCATCAACTTCTGGTTCATTCCTCTCAAATATAGGGTGATAGTTTGTATTTGTGTGTAATAATCCCGTATTACAGATATTATTCGTATCCACGGCTGCATTGGTGGACAGTGTTCTGTTCGCTCACATCAAGCGAGGCGGGCTGGAAGACGAAAGCGAAAGCTCGGCCAAGCACGATAACAGTGCTGTCAAAGAGTGAATGTCTTCTTAGATTAGACCGGGATAGCTTTGTTTCGTCATCATTTGTGATTGCCAAATCACCGTTGCGGACTACAGTTTCACAGTGTACACTTGTAGTCAACGTATTATTTGCACATATTCGTGGAAAGGACAGGTTCAATACCATTACCAGGTGATATTTATTCCCAGTGATCGTACCCTATTACATGCGGTCATAAAGAAATACGCAATAGAATTTCAAGCTGATTTTTCTATGCATTCGGTGAATGCCACGCTGCTGCTTATTTATTATTGGGAATGCTGGCAATATATCTGCCTCCGTTCAGGTTCTACTGACTGCGCGAGTCTGAGTTGGTGAGGGACATATTGCCGAGTAGCACGATTATTATGTGTCACTTGGTTCGATTGAGGTCAAATCCACCTAGTCATCCATGACTGCCATCGTCTCTATCAAGGTTAACATCCATTTTTAGCACTTGGTTAATTTTCATTGTTTAGGCATTTGTGCATCGGGCTTTCTCGCCACGCTGGTTGCTCGTTACTAACACTTTGACGGGATCAACGATGCTGGCAACGGGAGATCTGATCCACCAGCAGATGACAAACGTAACTGCCGAAACTCCACTGAAAGTCGACTGGAAAC
Organism: Levipalatum texanum; assembly: GCA_014805385.1. Taxonomy (NCBI): domain Eukaryota; kingdom Metazoa; phylum Nematoda; class Chromadorea; order Rhabditida; family Diplogasteridae; genus Levipalatum; species Levipalatum texanum. The sequence continues at coordinate 12,343 of JACMIG010000585.1, forward strand.
GATCATGTAAGTCTTTTTAATATTTGTAGCACTCTTTAACAACTCGAAACTCGTTGCACTCAGTTACTTCTCTTTCAGTTCGCGTAGCATTCATGGGGGCACTACTCGCTCCCATTGGCCATTTCTACTACAAGTGGCTTGACACGTGAGAAACATTTTTAATTTAGCGAAAAAAGGGTGATTTTCCTACCGCTTAGCCTCGCGGAAGAATCATCAGAATATTGGCGTACTCAATACTACATTTTCAGGTTCGTAGTTAACGGAACGCAAACGGTGATTGTTGCGAAGAAAATAACTGTTGACACAGTGACTGCGCCCTTCATGGATGCAACTTATGTTACAGGTTAGTTATTTATGTCACTTACGAGCTGTTGAAATTGTTTCAGGATTGAATGTATTGGAGGGTAACACATTTCAAGATGGCCTTCGCGAGTATCGGGAGAAGTTCTGGCTGTTTCTGGCGGTAAGCGCTGAAAGATTCGCAGTACTCACAGACTGTCTCGGACGAATGGATCATATTGCGATGGCCATTGCAGCTTGATACCTTTCTCTGGTTGCCCGTTCAGGCCATCAATTTCTGGTTTATACCACTCAAATATAAGGTGATCATTTGTATATTATAAGAATATGTGATATGTTGTAGGTCTTATTTACATCAACGGCGGAACTCGTGGACAGTGTTCTCTTTGCTCACATCAAACAAGGAGGACAGGAGGCCGAAACCTCCGACAAGCAAGAAGCAAGTGCCGCCGAAGAATCATTATCTACTTAGACTGGTGGGTTAGCTCAGTTCATTGTAAATTCACTATTGCGAATTTTGTTGTAGGACGGTTCAATATCATTACCAGGTGATAAGCCATTTCAAATGCGGTCATAAAGAATGATTCAATGCAATGAAGCATCGCTTTATTGTACGCGATGAAGGGACAGGAATCAGCAGTAAGGGACGATATGAGAGATATGGAATGCTGTTGTCAAACAAGTTTGCCGACTCTAAAATGGCAGTTTAAAATCTACATAATTCTACATAACATCAGACACAATATCTGTTGAACTAGCAACAGTTTCACTCGCTGATGAGCTTGCGAATCATGTACTGGAGAATGCCGCCGTGCTTGTTGTACGTCAGCTCGACTTCAGTATCGAAGCGGCAGATGACGTGGAAGGTGGAGCCATTCGAGACCTGCATATTAGTCCTTCTAATCGATATGTTAATCCCATCCAACCATGACGGCGAATTTCTGTCCGGGCTTGAGGTCGTCCGGGATTTCGATGGTGAACTGCTCCTTGCCGGAGAGTCCGAGGGACTCGGCGTTCTGGCCTGAATCAAAGAGGTTGGAATTATGAGGGTGGGGATGCAACTTACCCTCCTCGAACTGAAGGGGAACAATGCCCATTCCAATGAGGTTCGATCGGTGGATGCGCTCGAAGGACTCAGCGATCACTGCTCGCACTCCCTGGAGGTATGGGCCCTTGGCGGCCCAGTCGCGGGAGGAGCCGCAGCCGTATTCCTTTCCGGCAAGGATAATGACGGCGTGGCCCTCGCTCTGGTAGCGGAGGGCTGCATCGAAAATGTCGAGCTCCTCTCCGGAGGGAACGTGCACAGTGCGGGGACCGACCTGAATAGATTACGTTTTTTTTCGGCGTTCGTGGAATCTAGAATTATCTCGGTGCCTGTATTACCTTGGTGATCATCTTGTTAACGAGGCGGATATTGGCGAAGGTTCCTCGGGCCATGATCTCGTCGTTTCCACGGCGGGCTCCGTAAGTGTTGAAGTCACGAGGGCCGACGTTGCGGGCAGCGAGGAAACGGGCGGCCGGGGAGGTCTGAATACGGATCGAGTACTACGAACCCAATGTTGCGGAGAAAAGCTTTCTTAATCCGTCTGAATGAACTGCATTTCTGGCACCGGACTTCAAAAATTATTTTGAGTAGAACAGTTCGTGCCCCGAGATTGATTCGGAGGATGAGAAATGTTCTCCTTTTAACGTTCTATTGACATTAGTCTCACCTTGGCGATGGATCCAGCGGGGGAGATGTGGTCGGTGGTGACAGAGTCTCCGAGGTTCAGGAGGGCGTATGCATTGGCGATCGGCTTCTGCGTAGGGAGCTCCAGGGTCTGAATTGTCTCAGTTTGCGGTTGTTCATTGAGAGCGGACTCACCATTCCATCGAAGAACGGCACCTTCTTGATGTAGGTGGAAGCCGTATCCCAGGGGTAGATCTTGGTCTGCAAGATTGCTTTAGGGCATTCGAACATAAGTTCCGTACATTGGGGCACTCAAGGCACTGCCAGTCCGCGCTACCCTTCTCGATGTTGGCGTAGACCTGAACAGAAAATATTGAAGAGGGTCTTATATAAAGGATCTCACCTCCTTGAAGAACTGCGGCTTGACGAACTCCTCCTCGAACTTGGCAACCTCCTCGCGGGTAGGCCAGATGTTGACGAAGCGCACTTCCTTTCCGTTCTTGTCGATACCGAAGACATGGCTCTCAAGGTCGATGGCGACGGATCCCGCGAGGGCGTAGGCCACGACGAGGGGAGGAGACGCGAGGTAGTTGGCACGGACATGAGGGTGGATTCGGCCCTCGAAGTTACGGTTGCCGGAGAGGACGCCAGCAACGACGAGATTGTGCTGAAATATCGAGTGATGAAATTGTTGATCCCATTGAGCTTCTAAAGAGAGCAGAGCACATACCTCATCGATGGCCTTGGCAAGGGCCTCGTGGAGGGGGCCGGAGTTTCCGATGCAGGTCATGCATCCGTAGCCGGCGATGTGGTAGCCGAGCTGGCGGAGGTCTCCGAGGAGTCCGGAGGCCTCGAGGTACTTGGTGACGACTCCCGATCCGGGGGACAGCGAGGTCTTTACGTATGCGGGGACAGTGAGACCGGCGGCGATGGCCTGTAAATAATCTGATGAAAAAACAATCAGTCACACGGGAGTTCTGTGTTCTGTGCGATCTATTTTTTTACTTTTGCCAATTGAAAGCTCTTGGTACTTTAAACAGAGTGCGCTAGCAATACCGATGGTTTGACCTGGAACTGCTATATTACCTTCCTGGCGACGAGTCCAGCAGCCAGCATGACACTAGGGTTGGAAGTGTTCGTGCATGAAGTGATGGCGGAGATCACGACCGATCCATTCTTCAGCGTCGTCTCCTTTCCATCGACAGTGACAGCGATTTCCTTCGCCGCGTCATCCTTCGAAAGGCCGAAGCCCTGCAACGAAATACTTCGTGATGCTCAAAGGTGCCTTAGAGCTCACCTTGAACGAGACCTGTCCGACCAGTCCCTCTCTGAACTCCTTGGCGACATCGGAGAGGGAGACGCGGTCGTGGGGGCGCTTGGGGCCGGAGAGGCAGGGGACGACGGTACCGAGGTCGAGGGTCAGGACCTGAACAGCATCCTTAGCGACAGGGAACTACTATTACTTGCCGTGGTGTAGTTGGGCCTGAAGTTGGGGTCGTTGTAGTCGACGAAGAGCTTGTTGGCCTTGAGGTAGGCCTCGGTGCGGGCGAGGTTCTCGGCATCACGCCCGGTCTGGCCAAGGTACCTGGAAGGAACCTCGCATTTATATATTTATTTAATGATACGTTTATTTTATTCATTTTATTTTTCTACTTGTTTTAGTTTTATTAATTAATTTTTATTTTAATTCAATTTATTTATTGCTTAATTAGTTTCTTCAAACCGAACTAACGTCATGGTGCGTCCGTCGACGGGGAAGAATCCGACGGTGGCTCCGTACTCGGGGCACATGTTAGCGATGGTGGCGCGGTCGGCGATGGAGAGGTGGGCGACGCCCTTGCCGAAGAATTCTACGAACTTGCCGACGACTCCGAGGGCGCGGAGGTTCTAAAATATCACTGGATAGATACGTATGCTGATATACCCGGCTCTTCATCCCCTTTTCCGGGTCGTTCAACGTTCTTGGCTGTCTCTATTCTCACAGGAAATGGTTGTCATCGCTTTCATCGAGATGAATCATTTTTCTCGGTAATTGTCATTTGAATCACTCAATGCTTAGCCGCCTCACCTTGGTGATGGTGAGGACGAGATCGGTGGCGGTGGACATGGAAGGAAGCTCGCCAACGAGCTCGTATCCGACGACCTCAGGGATGACCATGGAGATGGGCTGGCCGAGCATCACGGCCTCGGCCTCGATTCCTCCGACTCCCCATCCGAGAACGCCGGATCCATCGATCATGGTAGTGTGCGAGTCAGTTCCGACGACGGAGTCAGGGTAGAGGACTCCATTCTGGAAAGATAAATAGAATCAGGAGTCTACCATCGCCTCATTCCACTTTCACTTTCTCCATTTATTTATCTTCTCTACATTTGTTTATTGTTCTCGCCTTGTCTAAATTGTTGAGTACTTAATTTCGCTGGTTTGCTTGTGTACGAAATAACACAGTTAGAATGAATAATTCCCTGATACTGAACTCACCTTGTCAGCAAAGACGGTCCTCGACAGATACTCGAGGTTGACCTGGTGCACGATTCCCGAGCCGGGCGGCACGATGAGCAGGTTGTCGAAGGCCTTCGAGCCCCACTGAAATAAATCCGTTTGTTGCTATTTACTGTTCAATAAAATAATTAGTTTTGCGAGGGTTGCACGTTCTCGTCCTATATTCCTGTACTGATTGTGAGTGAACGCAGATCTTACTCGAATACACATCACTTTTACTGGTGTTTTGAAAAAACAATATTCAGACCTCTTCTGTTTCCGAGATTAGAACACAGGTTACGTCTACGTGTTTCGTGTCACTCCGTCCTCTGTACTACGCTTCCTCCTTGGGAGAATCTCTCCACTTTGTGCGAGGAGGTGGGGGAATGGTCCGATGCATGGGCAGATTAGACCCCGAAACTTCGAGAGTGTGTAATAGAGAGGGGGACGCGTGGTGGGGAGGTTAGAGCGCCAGAGTAGACACAGACACAGAGGGTGCACGTTGGATCCACGCTTGTTCCTGGGATGATAACGAGAAAGGCACTATCGGCTTAGGAAAACGTAATAGTATCATAGTGAACCTTGAGGAAGTTGAAACGCTCCGAGTTCCGCTCGAATTCGATCTGCTGGTTCTTGGCCAGGGCGTCGAGGCTAAAAACAAGGCGATATTATTTTGAAACAGGAAAATGATCTCACTTTCCGAAGAAGTCCACCTGGACGGAGTGGTCGATGACGAGGTCGACGGGGCACACGGGGTTGATCTGTTTATTCAATTTATTATTATTCAGAAAATATTAATTTAATTTAGTTTCACGAGCGTTCTGTGAGGATACACTAGGAGCTAAAAACTTGAAGGTGCGTCAGATTTATGAGCAGGAATATTTCATGATTTTTTAGAAGTGAACCTAACCTTGGAAGGATCCGCTCCGAGGTCAGCGACGGCGTCTCTCATGGCGGCGAGGTCGACGACAGCGGGAACTCCCCTGAATCAAGTTGTTGTTCACATAGCACGTTCCTTTTATTTAAACGGATAAATCAAGAGGCGATTAAAATCTATTGCTTTAATTCAAGGCAATACTTACGTGAAGTCCTGAAGGATGACGCGAGCCGGCTTGAAGGGGATCTCGGCCTGGGCGTGCTGCGTCTTCTCCCAGTCCAGGATAGTGGCGACGTCCTGAAATAAACAATTTGATTATTTATCCCATAAATATAGTAATATGTTTTTATTTGTGAAAATAAAATAAAAAATAACAAAAATATTTACTCACAGACTTCTTGACGTGGAAGTCGTCGCAGTGGCGGACAGCCGCCTCGAGAAGGTACCGGATAGAGACGGGCAGCTTCTCTATAATTATCCCCTTGATTTAAGTTCACTTTATTTCAATATTCACTCCAGCAAACGGATATAAATGGAAAAGGCTGTTTTTCTGGTTCAAAACAACAACACTCACCATAGCGGTCGTCGCCGAGCCCAAGGAGGTCGTAGTACTTGCACGAGTGGCCGGAGACCGGAAGATCCTTCAGCAGTGACTCGTACGCCATTCCTGCAAAGTCGAACTTGGCCTAAACCAAGAGGGAACGCGCCGGGCGCACAGCCACGAGTAAACAAAATGGGGTCGGGAACGGAGGGGGAGAGAGGGAGAGGGGGTAGGCAGAGGTAGAGAAAGGGTCGAGAGACGCGGCAACATTGCTACCTTCCCCCTCTGCCCCGTCCAGAATCTTCTCTTTACAGTTGGCAGAGGAGGCAAAGGCTTATCTGATGGCGCGTTGGCATGGACGATGACAGAAGGAGAGGGTACCAAAGGGCACGGCCAGGGGAAGGGAGATGGTCAAGGTTGGGGAATGAGGGGTGAGTGACCTTGGAGTGTGTCCCTTATCCCACGAGTGTTCGGGAGTCTCTGACCCCCCGAAATGGTGCAGCGACCCAGGCCATGTGACGTCACGGGATACGGGGTTCAAATCTAGAGGGATGATATTACAATCAAAAGACATGTCTTCTGTGAAACATTGCTTTTGATGTACATACTTTGATTTTCAGTTTCGAAGCGTTGCTGTGGTTGGAGGGGGGAATGTTACAAGCATCGTACCAAGTGCCTGGCAGTCCACGTTCCACCCTTATATAGGCATCAGCTCATCAGTCTATTTCTATGGTTTACCGAATCTTTTCTGATATCCATAACCCATGTGCCTGATGATAGCTGCGTAAACCACTGACGAGGGATCATTCCGTTTCAAACGTGTAATGAAACTACTTCCGGCTTCCGTAATACATGACAAGGTGGGCGGAGAACCGTGAGTCCGTCACCTGTACGAACCTCTACCCTGATGGCATCCTCCGAACCATCTCCTTGTTTACTGTTCAGATTCTGTCTGTGGTCGTCGGGGCGTATCAAATGTCTGCCCCCTGTTGCATTGTCGTCCTGGAGAGGCCTCCTTCGGGATACGGGATGGGGGAAGAAGGGCGGGCCAGTCCTCCCCCCATCCTTCCCCCTCAGTCGTCTCCGAACTTCCCGCAGGAGTCCCCCAGTCGGTCTCTCTACGACTCGTCTCGATCTTCTTCCAACCCCAGTCAACATGAACATGATCGTCGGATCCGTGATGGGAAACAAAGGTGAGTCAGATGGCTGATACGCCGTGTCCCCCTGACCACTTAAGACTTGTTGACAAAGTTTCGGGGCAATTAAAGTGGTCGATGAGGCAGTGCGCTTCCGCCTTTCCACTTAATGAGCGACCAATCACCAGTGGGAGAAACTGAAAAGGGATAAGGATAAGCTTGGGTGACAAAGCTCCGCCTCCGTTGGCACGAATATCCTCAGTCCTCGTTGATAAGACCAACTTCCCACTCCCGATACAAAGGCCCCCCTCGTCCGAGTCTCGAAATCTGAGAGGCGTCCACACACAAAGGGCGCCTTCATCGTCCCCCCCGCCTCTAGATTGAATACTTTCCTTCCCCTGCCCGCACTTTCTCCCCTTCTTCCTCCACCTCATCAACATGTCGTCATGGATCTGGAGTCTCTTCTCCAAGCACAAGGACGCCGCCCAGGACAACGGTAACGACCCCCATTAAGCATCTCGGGAAGAGCTTTGAGACTCGGAGGGTACGGTAGCCGTCCGCTTCTTGCAGTTCAATGAACTTCTTACACGAAAGTAATCCGAAAATCCAGTACTGGTCTATACTCATTAGTCTATTGAATTCAGTTCGTGAAAATTGGTGGGATACCTAAAGCCACTAAATTTTTAAAAGTTCATCTCAACAAATCAGATAAATAGAAGTCCCTTCGGGAAGATTAGAACATCGCTCGTCTTACTTGACAATGTTCCCGTTCTCCGAAAGTGCACTAACGAGTTCAATTCCGACAAGTAGACTCTCTCTCTGGATTAGCTGACGACGAAACAATTGCCCTCATTTTATGTAGATGCCCTCAGTAGTCTACGCGGTGAGGGGTTCCTCCGTTGCCCTCCCAATATTTCATCCTGCGCATTGCCACCGTGGGAGTAGTTGGTGCGTTGAAATGTGTGCGGTGGGCAGCCATGGGAGAGGCCAACGGAACCTCTGAAGTCGGCTGAATTCACACGAGTGATCCTCCGTAACGGGAGTGTTGTCCAATGAGATGAACATGTGGGAGGGGGGTATCGTATCAGGGTGGATGGGTTTTCTCGGAAGGCGAAGGGAAGGCACTCGCCACTAAAGAGGCTAGTGGAGAGTGCGCCGAAAGGCAAATGTATCCTCCTCCTCTCCTCCCCTTCTACTCAAATGCAATCTCGGGTGTTCCATTGGGGAGGAAATCCCATCGACGGTAACCTAGAAGCTTCCCTCCTTCTCTTCATTTGTTTGGGAGAGGAAAGGAAAGGGGGGGAAAGGGTGCCGGCCGACAAGATTCGCTCAGCATTCTACGATATCGTGAAGGACGCCCATAATCTGGAGGAGAAAGGGGAAGAAGCCTCCTTCTGTGGGCAAAGGGAATAAGAGGGGGAGGAGAGATGGGCTCGCGGCCTTTGAAAGGTTCGCTCTGTCAGAACTCAGGCTTCCGCCGAGGCAGTTTTCTGTTGTGAAGCCTACGGCCATGAGCAGCTCCCAGCAGTTGAGTGCCCTGGACAAGGATGAAGGTACGGTATCTCCCACCTTCCTCCCTCTCTTTCACCTCCTGAGCGGAGGCGAAGGACCTTCAGTTTTCTGAGCGATTGTAGGGAGAATTCCGGAGAAGATAGATCAGGAAAAAAAACAACTTCATTCTCCTCCATATCCTGTCTTTTCTGAATCTCGGAGATATCGGATTGAGATATCGGATATGGGAGACTATAGCAGACATTTATTTTGATGGAAGAGGAAGGAGTGGAGTCTGCCATTTATCACGGGATTTCCCATTCTTTTCGGAAATCACATAGAATGAGATTTCTCCCGAACGAATCTAAAGAACTAGTCTTCTGTAATATAAGGAATAGAGATCAGTCATGACGACTAAATGTAAATGGACACCGCTCATAGTGTGTATCCCGCTTCAAATCGGGTCATAGCCAAAAAGATCTTCCAAAAAATGATTTGGTTCCTGGTATGTTTGTAAGAACAAGTGTTCTAACCATGTAATGCTTGTAAAGCCGCAGAAGGTGAAGAAGTTCCTAGTTATGCTAGCTTTCGCTTTGCTGCTGCATAGATATGAAAAGATATGGCCATATTAGCTCAGCGTGATTTCGGTGAATCGCTGTTTGATGCGAAACGAGAGAGGAGGGAAAGAGGAGGCGAAGCCCATAACGGCATCGGTGCCCCCTCCCGAAGTGTCCTATTCGCTCTTTTCGAGCAAGGTCGAATAGGGCTGCTCCATGTCTCGGCTGAAGATGCTCCTTTTTCCAAGTGGGTGTTTTTGAATGCTTTTTGCAGGTGTTTACTCATGGCATCACGTTGTAGGGATATAGCTTGAAGTGTGGAGGATGGGTGTCAGTTATGCCTTATTTTACGGGCGTCTGAGCGCAGTGCGGAAACTGTGCAAGGGTATAGAGTGGGAGTGTCAGAGGCTTCCCCAACCTCAGTCCCTGGTCGGCATCTTATCGAGATGGATTCCGATTCCAAACCACATGTTGTTGACCAGTGACGTGGGTGCCTCGTAATTGTGGCTGTTCAAACGTGGAAGACTCCTCAACCTCTAGCCGATGGTCCCATAAAAAGACACCCCTCATGGTCTCTCGCGGTCAATGATGTGGGGCATAGGAACGGAATAGGCTACAGGCACTTTAGATATAAGCAAAAGCAGCCCGCCACAAGCTATGCATGCCTATTTTTGTTGGAGTCAACACCGCCCTTGTTCTAAATTCGTCTTCGATCCGGCCCCGAAAATACTTTGATAGTCTGAACTCTTGGCATGAATCTGGGGAGATACGGGATGGGATGTTTTTGCAGGGTCGATTCCGCGTGCTTTTCCCCATAGCGACATCCCACTCCCTCTTTCCATAAGAACTTCGTTGTAGTCCTGCGATACATACAACTAGAAGGAAGGCCAGAATGTGTCGCTGATTTTGCACCAATGTACCCTGGGCTGAAACCTGAGTGCATTTGCCTCTTTTTCAAGTTATTCCGTTCAGCGATTAATTCTGATTGGATTAGTTCTGAGTGGATGTAAGAGGGAACGGCAGGGAGGGATATGGTAGTCAGCTGGTCTCACTTAGCGATTCCGGAAGTCATGCTCAGAAGAGGGGAAAAATCTTCCCCGGCCCTCATTAGCGGGGCTCTCCAATAACAGTCGATCCCGAGACATACTTCTCTATCTGACTCTTCTGACTACGTTCCGTGACTTGCCGAAACAACCAGGGGCTTTATGAATATGCATAGTTTCATCAAATATTTTGTAGCCATCTCTCTCTATCAAAACCTTCATACAACTTTCCATGCGTTTCCGAAGGAACCAGGGGCTTTGTGAATATACGTGCTCCTTCCAAAACGTTTATAGTATTCTGCGCTCCTTTCGGAACGGAGAATACAATATTCGTATCGAAGTCTTGTTCTCACCTTGTCATGTTCTGCCGAAACAGTCACGGGCTTTACGTAAATCCTTATGCTGTCTGAGTCACTCGTAGTATTAGGTGGTTTCGGAACGCTGATAAATATGTGATTGGATGGATTCATTGAGATGGAAGGGGTGTCCTTTCCTCATTCCTGATTCCACGATCATCCTGGGAACTCCTCTCTCTCCTCTCACAGCAATCTCAGACACTCCTGGGCAGCTCATAATAAATTGGCGCTCGGGTCTTCTCGGAGTCTCCATTCCTCCTGAGTGTCATTCCTCCGGTATCTAATAGCTCGCGCCTTCCTCTGGTTGCCTTTTACTTTTTTGCTTCAAATTATTCCTCCCTTCTCCTCCTATGGTAGTACATCTTACACACAGCAGAAATTGTCCATTTTACTTCTTTCCTTCGAAAAATTCCCCATTTCTCCTCCTATGGTCGTAGAAGATGCCTAATAGAGAAAGCATTGTCGATGGAATGAACGTTCCGGTCTTTACGCTGTTCGCCCTTAGATCTCCACTGTTCTCTCGTTGTCTGACGGCTAGAAAAAAACGAGAGTACTGTGGAGACATTTCTGCGTGATGTTCCGCGCCATCGAATTCATGGAGGGGTGTGAGTTAAAGAGTCTCAACATGCGCGACCCCGTTCCCAACGCTTCCACCGGATTTGCGTTTGCATCCCTCACCGCTGGAGCGCGTGATTTCTTCAAAGGTGAGCAGGAACTCTGATTGCAGACCTTCGGCCCCCGCATTTAACGCTGCAGAATTCACTTGCGTAGGGGGCATCATCACTTGTCGCCAGAATCGTGCTGGATGTAGACGGACTTGGAGAGACAGAATAGCCTGCAGGTTAAAGTGTGATGAAAAAATGTGAAAAAGGTGCCATGGCCTCTGGCGAGATCCTCTGACAAAAGAAGGATTGCAAAATCCATGTAAACAGGTTTGGGTACAACGTTCTGATCCATAAACTGAACAGAGGGTCATTTTTGATGGATCAAATCAAGGGACACGATTGAGCCTACTCCCTGCTTGGAGTTCCCTACCGACGTTTTTAATCGGGAGGGTGAAAAGTGGTTGCGAACAATTGAAATATCGAAATTGCAGGCGGTATCGACCAGCTGACGGGGAACAACGAGAACGAGGGCGAGAGGGCCGATATCGCTGAGGATCCCGAGGTATTACATTTACGTAACAATCATTCACGCTGGGGAATAATGTGGGGTCGGTCGTGTGGTCGAAGACATGGGGGAAAAGTGGAGTGTGCAGATATAATGATGTGGAATCCATGGAAATAGAAAATTTGGCTTAATTCATCACCCTCCTCCCCTCGTCATCATATCTCGCAAGAAAACACCAAGAATCATTTCCAATAGCCAGAGAACAGTTCTTTTGAAACGCAATCACCTCCACCCCCTCAGATGCCATGCGACATAATATTTCCCCTTTGAATAGAGCGTAAATGTATTCCGCGCGATGTACGCATAAGCTTTTCATCCGAAAGGGATCAGCATGGAAATAGCTTCAAGCGGCAACACCCCTTGACCATTGTTCTCGAATGTCACGCTCCGACACGCAATCTTTTATTCATCAGCGGATATCCGGCGGGGAAACATTGGAGATTGCGGTTGAACCCCGGGTGAATCCCAGGAATTAAGAAGACTGACGTCACTCTAATAATAGTTCGCCCTTTACCCGCGGCCGTTCACTCATCCGCATTCAATCCGTGAGCAGAAATAGGAGCGATGCCTTTTAAAATTGGACTTCCCCTCAATTGTGCCTCGCCTCCCCTCTTTCCCTGTATCAAAGTGATGCATAAGGCGAACACGGGGGGGATTAATTAGGCTCATCGCCGTCCCCCCAATCTGCCTTCCCCTCGTAGGCTGTGGTTGTGGGCAGGCAAATAGGCGGGATGGCAGTTGTCTTATCATCCCTTACACACAGCTACCATAGTGACGAGGCCACGAGAGTCTCCTCCTCCTCCCTCCCATAGATCTCCCCCTCCTCCTCATTCTTGCCGACAGTGCAGGGGCGTGCAGTCCAGTCCGCCTCTCCCCTCCCCCCTTCCGGTGGCCGATCCCTCATCGCACGCCCACCCCTCAGACAGACGGGGATAGTGCCTCCTCGCGTGACCCCCCAAGTGGCCACCCCATTCATTGCTGTCCTCCTCATCATCCACCCTCCACCCATCTCCCCGGCTACCGTACCCCATGGACCCATCGATGTCTCTGATGCTGGAAGCGGCCAAGATGGTACCGCGCAAGTTATCCACGGCCCTGACTGTATCTGACGCTGACGACAAGCGGGACAAGTCTCCTTCTGGGCGCAAGGGAAGCTGGAGCTTCGCCGGTAATCGGCGCAAGTCTGAGGACACTCGGGAGGTATGAATAATACCTTGCATAGAGGGGTCCCTTTCTTGATGGCAATGCGCCTTCCATGAGGCACCGTATAATGGAACCCGGAACCGTTATCGGAATGGGGCGCTCGATTACCATATCCTGATGAGGAGCCGTGCGCGGGGGATAATTGCACTTGGCCAACCTTTGGGAGATAGAGTCCACGGTGGGTACCGATGCGCCCTCCTCTCATTGCCTTCTTGCAAATTAGCATGTCACCCCAATTGGGAACGTTGAGGCTAAAGAATGTGGGGGCGAGAGGAATGCAAAGTAGAATTGACATCGAAGAGTCACGGGGGGGGGGGGGGGGGGGGATGGATTGGGGGGCGAGGGGGTTGATGGGGGGGGGGCCCGGGCGGGGGGCGGGGGGGGGGGGGCGGGGGGGCACCCGGGAAAGGTGGG
>JACMIG010000586.1:0-13553 GCA_014805385.1 Levipalatum texanum
AACCCCATTCAAAGGGCGGGGTAATTCCAGACAGTGGATCCCATGGGATCCCAGTCTGGGGTTACTCCATTTTGGGGTAACCCCAGACGTCTGGTTTTGGGGTAACCCCACTTGAAGTCCACTCCAGACGAGACATAATGGGGTAGCCGGATTAGACTGTCTACCCCTTTTGCCCACACTAGTAAGAATAGAGAAAAATCCGTGCACCTAAACGTTCCCAAACATGGCAGTTTTTGCGACCAGATCGCGATGCATTGAGTCTAATAGCAAACCGATTTGTTACCACAACTTCGTAACCACATTTTGGCACGAAAATTGATTGATTTTTATATATCACAATTGGCGCACCTTTGGTGTTCGAGGGACGTCGAAAGAGCGGGAGGAGGCAGTGAGGGTTGCTGGACCGAGAACGGAGTCGAGTTTGCGGCGTTCGCGACTACACCTTGGTCGCTCGACTGGCTGCAAAGTCGGGCATTATGCAGTATTTGGTTTTTTTAATAAGGCAGAATAACTTTCAAAAAGCATGCATCAGAACATTTCCAATCATGCTTGCATAGCATAGCACCAAGCAAGTGGAACCAAGCTCATTCCAATTCAAAGCAAAAAAACGAACGTGTTCTCCAATGAGTCGCTCAGCGCATGCGATGAAATTCTGCACGATTTCAAGGGGCATGTAGGCGCAGCTCTCCTTCGTCGGCTCGAAGATTCGGATCATCCGGCCGTCCGGAGTATCACCCAGCAGAATGGAAAGGTGCTCAGAATGGCACTCCTTCAGCACGATGTTAATATTTCGACGTGGAAAAGTCGGGCTGCATTCTTGAAGGTCGTGCAGGATCCGAAACAGCTTCTGGAGCATCTGCGCGGTCAGATCGATCTGCCCACGATCGCGCAGCGCGGAGTGCAGAGTGCCGCTGCGGTTCTCCCGAAGCTCGAATGAGGTCGGGCCAAACCTCCTGATAGCCAGGGGCGGCTTTGAGGCGCCGGGCTCCTAGGAAAAAGATTGTAAGAGAAAGCTTAGGAGGATGCATCCGGTCAACAGCGAGTCATGCTAATTGTAAACAAGGTTTGATTGTATCTTGCAACAGGAGAAACGGGAAATAGGAGTAAGAAAGACATACAGAAAGCCGGAATCATATGCAGTTTTTGCGATAGGATCGCGATGCAACGAAGCAAGCCAATGCATAACCACAAAAATGTGGACAGGAAAAGACATTCAAAAGCCATGCAACTGAACATTTCCAACCGTGCTTGCATAGCATAACACCAAAGACCTGGCAGCAAGCTCATTCCAATCGAATGCAGAAAAACGAACGAGAAGAATTCTCCAATGAGTCGGCGAGCGCACGCGATGAAATGCGGCACGAATTCAAGTCGTATGACGGCGCTACGCCCTTGCTTCGGATCGGAGATCTCGATCATCCGGCCGTTCGGAGTATCACCCAGTCGAATGACAAGGTGTCCGGAAAGACACATCTTCAGCTCGACGATAACATCAATTCGGCGTGGAAAAGACGGGCTGCATTCTTGAAGATCTTGCAGGATCCGAATAAGCGCTTGGAGCTGGAGATCGGTCAGATCGATGGGCCCCTGATTGCGCAACACGAATCGCAGAGTGCCGTTGCGGTTCTCCTTGAAGCTCGAATGAGGTCTGTCCAAATCTCTGGAGAGCCAGGGGAGGCTTCTGCGGTGCCGAACGCCTAGGAAAAAAGGGTTGTAAAAGCAAAGTGAGGAGGAAGCATCCGGTCAACAGCGAGTGGCGCTAATTTAAATGATATTTTTTTTGTATCTCGCAATACGAGAAACAGGAAATCGGAGAAAGAACGGCATGCAAAACGAAGTCGGAATCACATGCAGTTTTTGCGATAAGATCGCGATGCAGCGAAGCAAGCCAATACATAACCACAAGAATGTGGACATTAAAACTGATTGATTTTTTGTAATATAACAGGCGAAATATAAAGTTTTGAGAGAACCGTAAAACCAGAGACGCAGATGTTTGCAGACTGCATCTCTCACTTAATGTTATCTCTCCTACCAAATATAAAAATTAGCGCACCGCTGGTGTTCGGCGGACGTCGAAAGAACGGGAGGAGGCAGTGAGGGTTGCTGGACCGAGAACGGAGCCGAGTTTGCGACATTCGCGACTACACCTTGGTCGCTCGACTGGCTGCAAAGTCGGGCATTATGCAGTATTTGGTTTTTTTTTATAAGGCAGAATAACTTTCAAAAAGCATGCATAAAATATTTCTAATCATGCTTGCATAGCGTAGCACCAAGCACGTGGAACCAAGCTCATTCCAATCAAAGCAACAAGGAAACGAACGAGAAGAATTCTCCAATGAGTCCGTCAGCATACGCCATGAAATGCGGCACGATTTCAAAGGGCATGACGGCGCTGTTCCCCTGCTTCTGTTCGGAGATTTCGATCACGCGACCATTCGGAGTGTCCCCCAGTCGAATAACGAGGTGTCCGGAAAGGCACATCTTCAGTTCGACGACGAGATCAGTTCTGCGTGGCAAGGTCGGGCTGCATTCTTGAAGGTCGTGCAGGATCCGAAACAGCTTCTGGAGCATCTGCACGGTCAGATCGATGTGCCCTCGATCGCGCAACACGAATCGCAGAGTGCCGTTGCGGTTCTCCCGAAGCTCGAATGAGGTCGGGCCAAATCTTCGGAGAGCCAGAGGCGGCTTTAGAGGTTCCGATCTCCTGGTACTCCTTGAAAGTAAGGATTAAAAAGGCAATGGGAGAAAGATGCATCCGGTCAACAGCAAATGGCGCTGATTTCAAATATTTTTTTTCCTAAACGGCAAAAGGATTGGGAATCAAACGTTTTCATGCGACTGAATAGCTTTGCTACGAGGTCAGGCTTTTAAAATATGCACTTGTAAAAATATAACACACGTTTCAAAGAAGTTAACGTACGGAAAGAATTCCGCAACGAGCAGCCCAGCGTACGCGATGAAATTCTGCGCGAATTCAAGGGGCAAAACGACGCTGCGCGGCTGCTTCAGTTCGGAGATTTCGATCATCCGGCCGTCCGGAGTATCACCCAGTCGAATGACGAGGTGTCCGGAAAGGCACATCTTCAGCTCGACAATAAGATCAGTTCGGCGTGGAAAAGACGGGCTGCATTCCTTTAGGTCTTGTAGGATTGGAATAAGCGCTTGGAATTGGTGCACAGTCAGGACGATCTGCCTTTGTTCACGCAACACGAATAGCGGAGTGCCGTCGCGGTACTCCCGAAGCTCGAGGAACGTCGGGCCAAATCTCCGGAGAGCCAGAGGCGGCTTCGGTGGTGCCAAATTCCTATAACATTAACGATGTGAAGACAAGAGGAGGATGTATTGTAAAAACTCATAATTTAAAGAAAGTGAACGCACGGGAAGAATTCCTCAACGAGTCGTTCAGCGTACGCGACGAAATGCGTCACGGATTCAATGGACATGACGGTGTCGCGTCCCATCTTCGGAGCCGAAATTTCGATAGATCGGCCGTTCGGAGTATCGCCCAGTCGAATGACGAGGTGTCCGGAGATACGCTTCTCCAGTTCGACGGTAAGGTCAGTTCGGAGGGGAAAGGTCGGACTGCACTCCAGTAGGTCTTGTAGGCTCAGAATAAGCGCTTGGAGATGCTCCACGGTCAGAGCAATCCGCTTAGGACCATGTAAAAGGAAACACAGGCTGCCGTCGCGGAACTGCCGAAGCTCGAACGAAGTCGAGCCAAATCTCCGGGGAGCCATGATTGGCGGCGGCTTCTGCCGTGCCGAACTCCTAGGACAAATGGTTGTAACGGCAAAGGGAGGAGGAATCATCCGGTCAACTGCGAGTTGCGCTAATTGCAAATGACATTTTTTGTATCTTGCAATAGGGAAAACGGGAAATACCATAGAAAGGAATAAAGCATGCAGTAAAACAAGCAAAGGAACATGCAAGTGATCACATTCTATAGGAAGCCTCACATCTCTTCTGCACCACACTTCTCGAGCAATTCCTTCACGGCATTGATCATGACGGGAATTAGCGAGATCGGAATGCAGATCTGGATTTTCGGTGTTATTCGTCCGATGCGCAGATACATCCCATCGCGCTGGCTCAAAATAATGACGAGTGAAATACGGAATCCTCTTGAACAGAAGAGCCGCGTGTCCAACTCTTCCACCACTCTTGCCAGCAAAGGTTCAGGTCGATCTTGGTAGAGGAGAACACAGCGTCTCGCAGGCACGCTGATCAGAACAGCCATCAGAGATTTGGCCTGGTCGCGCGTCAGAACCAGATTTCCGTCCTCTTCGTAGGCTGCATCTTGGATTCGGATAACGAAAGCAGTGTCGGCGAGTCGAATGGCTTGAACGTGGATGCGCTTGGTTACGAAATTCGACGCCATGATAATGGCCTGGTGCTCACGTGTCCTACAATAAATTACTAACCCCCGGAAACAGTAAAAAGAAAATTGGAGGGCGATCCGGTCAACTACAAGGATAGATGATCGAAGTGAAAACGTGAACAAGAAATCAGCAAGCAAGGAAATGGCATGCACGACAAATTGATTTAAAACATAGATACCGAGTGAGATGCATAACAGACTGGGCTAATACATGAAAGCGATCAAGCGATCTAACCTTCCGTATCTATCTATGAGCTCCTCTGCGAAGGCCACGAAATCGTCGACGAATTTAGTTGAAAGGAAAGCAGTATGCGATAGTTTGGGTTGCGAAATGCGGATGAACGATCCTTCGAAGTTCTCCTCGAGCCTCGTAAGGATGTGTCCGACTGCAGTAGCCTGGTGAACGCCCTGCCTCCGCCTAAGCGGAGCGCATCGATCGTATTCCGCGTGTTCGCGGAGGGCTGGCAAAAGAGATTGCAGCTGTGTCTTGTCCAGAATGATCTGTCCGCCACGATTACCACGGATCACGAATCGAAACGTGTCATTGCGGTTCAGATGAAGCTCTAGGGACATGCGTCTGTGGCCCCAGACGAAGGTCTTGGCCTCCAGATAGTCTCCGCGTGGCCTAAAATATATAAGAGTTCACATGAGAACATCACGAACTAGCGACCGGTCAACCGCAAAATGGGCAAGTTAGATAAAGGA
The DNA here is from genome assembly GCA_014805385.1 of Levipalatum texanum. NCBI lineage: Eukaryota > Metazoa > Nematoda > Chromadorea > Rhabditida > Diplogasteridae > Levipalatum > Levipalatum texanum. The sequence goes on from JACMIG010000586.1 coordinate 5,087, forward strand.
AAAAATACTTCCACTAGGTGGGGTCAGGAAAAATCAGGGTAGTCCATTGTGATTGAGTGTATTCGAGCACCTTTTTAGAAGAGTGTTTGAATATGTTAAACGATTAGCTTATAAGCTTTCGGAAAATTAGAATCCGAATGAATCCAGATGTTATCCGAAAAAAAGGTATGCTATGAAAATGCACGTAGCCATGAAATGCACGTAGCCTAAATCTGTCGGACATTCATTAGAAATATATAGTAGGGCTAACCCCTGTAGATCAAATGAGTGATTGATCGCATAGGGATAAAGACTTGATCTGGCCAGTAGGTACGGAAGTGCCGAAAGTGGACTTTTCGCGCACATAGAAGCGCTTCGCCAGATACGCCGCGTACCACAGATGTGTTGTCGCGAACTAGGCAAGTCGCGAAATCGATCAATTGCCGGCTTCAGAATGTTGTCAATGGCGTAGACTATTCGATCAGTTAAGCATGCAGTGCACCACGAGCTAAGGAACATGCATTGGATCACATTCTATAAAAATATCACATCGGCACCATACTTCTATAGCAATTCCATCACGGCATTAACCGGTATTAGCGAGATTGGAATGTCGATCTGAACTTTCCGCGATATTCGTCCAATGCGCAGATACAGCCCATAGCGCTGGCTCGAAATAATGACGAAGGAAATACTGAATCCTCTTGAACAGGTAGGCGGACGAAAAGCCATTAGGAAGCAAATTAGATACCGAGTGAGATGCATAACAGACTGGGCTAATACATGAAAGCGATCAAGCGGGCTGACCTTCCGTATCTATCTATGAGCTCCTCTGCGAAGGCCACGAAATCGTTGACGCGTGTAGTTGAGATGAAGGAAAAACGCGACAGTTTCGGTTGCGAAATGCGGATAAATGTTCCGTAGTGGTGCTCCTCGAGCTGGGTAAGGATGTGTCCGACTGCAGTAGCCTGCTGTACACCGTTCTTCCTCCGACGCGGAGCGCATCGATCGTATTCCGCGTGTTCGCGGAGGGCTGGCAGAAGAGATTGCATCGCTGTCTTGTCCAGAATGATCGGTGAGCCTCCATGTCCACGGATCACGAATCGAAGCGAGCCATTGCGGTTCAGATGAAGCTCAAGGGATATGCGACTTTGGCGCCAGACGAAGGTCTTGGCCTCCAGATAGTTTCCGCGTGGCCTAAAATACATACAATTTCACGTGAGAACAACGACAACACGAGGCAGCGTCCGGTCAACCGCGAAATGGGCAAGTTTGAGACAGGAAAAAATAGTCCCCCTCGACGGGATCAGGCAAAAACAAGGAAGAAAAAATCAAGGCTACACCCATTGTCAGCAAGCTTAAGAGAAAAGTAAGCTGAAAAAAAAATCGGGAAGGGGGTCAACGGCGAAGAATGCTCTATCAATAAAGCATGCACACTTCTCGAGCAATTCCCTCACGGCATTGATATTGTCGGGAATTACAAAGAAAGGAATGGAGATTTGGATTCTCGGCGTACTGCGTCCGATGCGCAGATACAGCCCTTCGCGCTGGCTCGAAATGATGGCAAGTGAAATGCGGAATCCTCTTGAACAGAAGATCGCTTTCCTCAGCTCTTCCAACACTCTTGTCATGGAAGATTCTTGCGAAAATCGATTTTGGCCGAGGAGAACTCGACATCTCGCGGGAACGTTGGCAATAACATCCATCAGAGAATTGGCCTGGTCGCGTGATAGGACCAGCAGTCCATCCTTTCTATAAGCTGTATCTTGGATTCTGATAGCAACATCGGCGTTGAGGTGTTGAATGGCTTGAACGTGGATGCGCTTGGTTGTGGTCGTTACGAAATGCAACGCCATGATAATGGCCTGTTACGCACTCGTCCAACAATGAAATACTATGCGCGGGAAGCATGAAGAAAACAGAAAGTTGGCAGGGCGATCCAGTGAACTGCAAGGGCCGATGATCAAAGTGAAAACGTGAACAAGAAAACAGCAAGCGAGTGAATGGCATGCGCGACAAATTTAATTATTTCACCAATCCGATCAAGCGGTCTAACCTTCCGTATCTATCAATGAGCTCCTCCGCATAGGCCACGAAATCGTCGACGGATGTAGTTGCGAGATATGCACTGTGCGATAGTTTGGGTTGCGAAATAAGGATGTAAGGCCCGTCCATATTCTGGAGCTGAGTGAGGATGTGTCCGACTGGAATAGTGTGCTGTACACCCTTCCTCCTCCGAAGCCGAGCGCATCGATCGTATTCCGCGTGTTCGCGGAGGGCTGGCAGGAGAGATTGCAGCTGGGTCTTGTCCAGATTGATCTTTCCACGATTGCCATGGATCACGAATCGAACCGCGCCCTTGCAGTTCAGATAAAGCTGAAGAGACATGCGACTGTGGCCGCGGACGAAGGTCTTGCCCTCCAGATAGGTTCCGTATGGCCTAAAATACACGAGAGCTCGCGTGAGAACAGTGACGACACGAGGCAGCAACCGGTCAACCGCGTAATGGGCAAGTTTGAGAAAGGAAAAAATACTTCCACTCGGTGGGGTCAGGCAAAATCAGGGAAATCCAAAGTTACAAAAGAATCCAAATGAAGCCTTTTGTTATCCGAGAAAAGGAATGCTATGCACGAAATGCACGTAGCCTAAATCTTTCGGACAGGCATTATTATCCTCGTCAAAAAATAAAATAGTGCTAGCCCCTACTAGAAGTGATACGTAGCGCATCACAAATGCGTTTCCGCAAACCCGACAAACCGGAAAATCGCTTACCTACCGCCTTCTGAATGCGTGAGCTAAGGGCCACGCAACCATTGTCAGTAAACTTTAGAGAGTAGCAAAGTGACAAAAATCGGCCTGTAAAAATTACGTTCGAGTCAAAGGTGTAGACTTGTCCATCAGTAAACCATGCAGTGCACCACGGGCAAAGGAACATGCCAAGAATCACATTCTACAAGAATTCTCACATCTCTTCTGCACCGTACTACTCAAGCAATTCCTTCACGGCATTGATCATGTCGGGAATTAGCGAGATCGGAATGCAGATCTGGATTTTCGGTGTCATTCGTCCGATGCGCAGATACATCCCATCGCTCTGGCTCGAAATGATGACAAGTGAAATGCGGAATCCTCTTGAACAGAAGAGCCGTGTATCCAACTACTCCACCATTCTTGCCAGCAAAGGTTCAGGTCGATCTTGGTAGAGGAGAACACAGCGTCTCGCCGGGACGTTGATCAGAACAGAAATCAGAGATTTGGCCTGGTCGCGCATCAGGGACAGCATTCCTTCCTCTCCGTAGTCTATATCTTGGATTCGGATAGCGAAATTGGCGTTGGAGAGTTTAATGGCTCGAATGTAGATGCGCTTGGTTGCTGTTGCAATGAGACGTGACGCCATGATACTGGTATCATGTTCACACAGCATCCTACAATGAAGTACTAACCATCGGGAGGATAAGCAAAAAATAAAATTGGGGCGATCCGGTCAACTGCAAGGATGGTTGATTGAAGTAAAAAAAGAATGAGTTAGTATGTTAGCGAAATGCCGTTGAGAAGCAAGTTAGATTCAAGCGAGATGCACGACAGGCCGAACTAATACGAAAGCGATCAAGCGGGCTAACCTTCCGTATCTATCTATGAGCTCCTCTGTGAAGGCCACGAAATCGTCGACGCATGTAGTTGAGAGGTAGGCAAAACGCGGAAATGTGGGCTGCGAAATGCGGATGAATGGTCCGTAGCGGTTATAGCGGAGCTGCGTAAGAATGTGTCCGACAGCAATAGTATGCTGTGCACCCTGCCTCCGCCGAAGCGGAGCGCATCGATCGTATGCCGCGTGTTCGCGGATGGCTAGCAGAAGAGATTGCATCTCTGTCTTGTCCAGAATCATCGGTTCGCCTCCATGTCCATGGATCACGAATCGAAGCGAGCCATTGCGGTTCAGATGAAGCTGAAGGGATATGCGACTTTCGCGGCAGACGAAGGTCTTGGCCTCCAGATAGTATCCGCGTGGCCTAAAATACATACGATTCCACGTGAGAACAACGACGACACGAGGCAGCGTCCGGTCAACCGCGAAATGGGCAACTTTGAGAAAGGAAAAAAATACTTCCCCTCGATGGGATCAGGCAAAATCAGGGAAGAAAAATCAAGGTTACACCCATTGTCGGCAAGCTTTAAAGAAAAGTAGGCTGACAAAAATCGGGCTGGGGGTTAACGGCGTAGAATGGCTCGATCAGTATAGCATGCTGTACGCAGCGAGTAAGGTATCATGCCAGTACGCGCACTCTATAGGAAGCCTCACATCTCTTTTGCACCACACTTCTCAAGCACTTCCCTCGCGGCATTGATCATGTCGGGAATTAAGAGATCGGAATGGAGATCTGGGTTCTCGGCGCACTGCGTCCGATGCGCAGATACATCCCACTCTTGCAGCGCAGATTCAGGACGATCTTGGTAGAGGAGAACACAGCGTCTCGCGGATACGTTGGATCAGAACAGCCATAAAAGATTCGGCCTGGTCGCGCGTCAGGACCAGCATTCTTTCCTCTTGGATTCGGATCGCGAAATCGGAGTTGGTGAGTTCGATGGCTTGATGCACTTCGTTGGTGTAGCTATGAGACGAGGCGCCATGATAGTGATATCATGTTCCAACATCCCCTACTAACCATCGGCAGAACAAGCAAAAATAGAATTGGGCGAAAAAAACTGCAAGGACGGATGATTAAAGTAAGAAGAATGAGTTAGTACGCGAGCGAAAAGCTATTAGGAAGCAAGTTAGTTATCGAGCAAATTAGTTAGTAAGCGAGCGAAATGCACGACAGGCTAAACTAATACATGAAATCGATCAAACGGGCTAACCTTCCGTAACTATCAAGAAGCTCCTCCGCGTAGGCCACGAAATCGTCGACGGATGTAAGTGGGAGAAAAGCTGTGTACGATAGTTTGGGTTGCTAAATACGGATGTACGGTCCTTCGAGGTTCTCCTCGAGCCTCGTATGTATGTGAGCAAAAGCAATAGTCTGCTGTACGCCCTTTCTCCGCGGAAGCTCAGCGTATCGATCGTATTCCGAGTGATTTCAAATGACTATAATAAGCAATTGCATCTGCGACTCCGTCAAAGCGATCTGTGCGCGGCGTGCACGAATGACGAATCGAATCGTGCCATTGCAGTTAAGGTGCAGTTCGAGATAGGTGAGCCGATCGACCCAGGCGAAGGCCTTGCGCTCCAAATATTCTGTGCTTGCCCAAAACGGGTCCCTAAAATATGCAAAGTATCACGTGAGAACCACGACGAAACAGCGCCCGGTCAACCGAACTACTTTTTGTTAAAAATATTTGGATATATTCGGTGATAATTTCTTTTTTGAAGCTCTAATTATAAGAAACGAAAAAATTAAATAAACACGAAATGCTGCTCGAAAAAAATGAGCAATTTTGCTGAACGCAGTATACACGTATTTGCGAATCTCGCAAGCAACGAAATTATGCAAGCAATATCCCAAGCATGCGTGAAATGAACAATGCACTAACTTAAATCAGACGAACAAGCATTCTGCACGCTTATGTAAAAGATCGAACCTCAGCTGCCGTGCGTATCTGTTGACGAGTTCGCGCATGGCCGTGCGAACTCCGTTCTCGAGGTCCAGTGGGATCGTGACTAGAGCTCCTTTCGGCGCTTGCTTGATGCGGATGAAGCGTTCGAGGAATCTGTTTTCAACCATGCTCAATTGGTATTGAGAGTCTCCAGAGGAAATGGAGCGGCGAAGTTCCACTCTGCGCGTCGCGTGCCGGAATTCCGTGAATGCAGGCAAGACGGCATCGAGCTGCGTGAGCGTGAAGCGGACGTGATCCTTCTTGCCAACCGAGATTTCGCGGATTATAAAGAAGGGCGTTCCTTCGCACTTCTGGTGAGCCTCGACATACAATCGCTTGAATCCGGTTCCGATTAGCTTGCACTCCAGACCACGGCTCCCGAATGGTCCGCACCTTCAATCATCACTAATGGATCGTTGGACGAAGAACAATCGGAATCCGGTCCACAGTAGCGATCGAAGAAAATAAATCGATATACATGCATTCACGAGCACGCGTAAGAACAGAAACAACAGAGTGAAAAAATGTACATATGTTTAGGGTCTTGAAAATGCGGAAACTTTTGACCAAACTTTTAGCGCCTCGCAGTTGACCGGATGCCATCGGATAGAGAGCTCAACAAGCAGATGCAGATGACTAACCTCGCCACCGCGGCTGGAGATTGGGGAGGAATGAACGCGGATTGCTGCAGCACCACCGGTGCAGAATTCACAGCATTGGTCGTCAGCTGAGGAGGCGCCCTAAATTTCGGAGCTCGCATAACGAGGACTAATAATCAGCTACATTTTTTACAACAATTCGTAACCAATGTGTAAAGGAAACATTGGCAATTTTCTATTAAAACATGTAGCCGTTGACGAATTTTCTTGCAGCCACCATCAAAATAAAAAAAATGGGATTCATAGGTGAAAAGCAGCCCAAGAGTCGAATCAGTCAAACATGTCAAAGGTCTCTTCTCACATCATGATTTCGCCCACGAAATATTTTGTCAGTGACATTAAAAAATAGTGGGAAAACTGCTAGAACATTGCGACGAAAGCATCACGCGATGTCACCTAATATAAGGCACGCCCAACTAAAAAGTATGGTGTAGTAAACTTCCCCTGCCTGTAAAGTGCACTCTTGCGTGCAGGGAGTGCGCTTTACAGGCAGGCGCGATTTACTACACCAGACTTTTTAGTTGAGGGCGCCTTATATACATGAAGCACCCTTCCGTTAGTTTATGCGCCATTTCACTACCGGAACTACCAGAATAAATTAATTGTAAGAACTTCAAAAAAAGTTCGGATCTCGCATCCGTCACCAGAACGGATCAGAAAAAGAAAGTATAATCATGTCAAGGCACACCTGGCCAGAGTGGTCGTAGGAGGAGGAGAAGTGATCGGGGACGGGGACGGCGGCGGCATCACCAACGCGGGCTGCACTGCATCGGCCGTTTTCTCGGGCGCCGCCCTAAATTACGACTTACAGTGTTATTATCATCCACACTGATCAATAATAGTAGTTATCTCGAGGTCAGCAACGAGTTCAAGGTGTACGTATTGAGGGATATTATGTATTTGAAAACTTGAATACTGCTGCTCTGATACCTGTATAGCGCGCTGCGCTCATGCTCGAGTCGTGCCGCTTCCTCGGTCAGTTTTTCTTCCTTCTGACGAAGGGCTTCCCGTTCACTAAAAGTGCAATTCGCGATGGCTCAGAATCGTGGATGGAAACTGCATTTAATTAGACTACATTTTTCTACAAAATAGACAATTTATTAAAGTAATAGTTGGACATTTTCAGTGCTTGGAGTTCGTCAGCAATGCGCGCAGCTTCCTTCGCCATAGTCTGCTCCTTTTCGTCATGGATCTTCTCTCTGAAATCGATCGATAGTACTAATCAACTAGTTCATCATGATTAGAACTGACCTAGTATCGGTGTTGGCGACGTCAGTAGCTGGCTGCGGTTTGTGTCCAGAGTTTATGATCGATCGATACGCGGTCATGCATCGACCTCAACAATCAGTGTAATTCTAGAAAGACGAAAGAAAAAATGAGCACATTTAGAAATTTTTTTTAAAAAGCGGGAAAATCGATTAAAAATAGAGAAAATCAATAAAGACGAACGGTTGGGTCGCAGGTCGTAAGGGTTGCCATGAACGTCGATGAGAACGGATGCGCCGACCTAGATATTTGGATATTCATAATCATCACTACCAATATTAACAATAAGCTTTCCTTGACTGCGTTTTAATGATTGATTCGCCTCACCGAACTGCCGACTAACACCGTCTGCCAGTCTGTGTAAACTTTACTCGCTACAATCTCGATGCCAAGTGCACCTGGATTCTCTCTTGTGATGTTCCATGTCTAGGGACCGCAGACCCCGTTCAAACTTCTGACAAACTTACAGTATGCGGGCATGGCACCTAAAGCCAATCGGAAACTGAACTGCGTGTTTGGCATATATTTTTGAATGATTGCTCATCCGTTCAAACGACAAGCTTAAGTAGTTAATTTTACAGTTTCTAATACTATTTTATACGCACAACAACGCCCTTTTGGTCGAAAATCGCCTGCTCTTTTCAATTCATGTCAAAATCGAATCCAAAATCTCGGGACGGAATTTTTCCAGCTGGTGAAACTTTTTCGAATCCCGATATTCCTTTAACAATACTTGTAGTGCGGGTCTCGTATACATTTCCCTAGAGTATTTTTCATGCGGAACCACCTCCAATTGCTCAATTAGCCCATACTTTTTGCGCTTGGTGTCAAAATCGACTCCGAAGTGACGTGTCAGGCTTCATTTCGGCTGTCGAAATTTACTAAAATCTCGTTCTTTCCTTTACGTTACTTGTAGTGCGGGTCTCGTATATGTTTTCTGGCAGTATTTTTCACGCACAACAACGCCCTAT
>JACMIG010000587.1:6174-19560 GCA_014805385.1 Levipalatum texanum
CGCAAGTTGGTCCCGGGAGGATGCAATGTACGCGTCTGGCCCCCGAGCACGCTGGTACACTTATTTTGGCAAAAAACCGCAGTTAAAATTAAATACGAGCAAAACAAGATTTGTTGAACTTTATTTTTGGTCTCGAAGCGAAAGCCTGTTCAAGACCTACCGTACCCCTCACGGTGTTTGGGGTCACCCAAGATATCTACCATAAATATTTGGCCCCCTGGCGCTGACCCCCTGTTCACACGATATTTGAACATTTCGGAATTTCTGTCTTAACCGTGAATACACTACTACAACTAATGTAAAAGGACAATTTAAATTACTCCGCTGATTCGACAATCCTCCGGGTTACCATCAGGGGTTATCCTCTCTCGGAATCGGCTTATTTTTGACGTTTTTCGTCTCGATGACAGGATATGGGTTACTTTATTGCTGCCGTTGTTGACCGGTACGCTTTAGAAGTAGAGGGCATGCTAGAAATTGTCACGAGAATTACGACGATCACACAACCAGAAAGATTGCCGTATCAACGTGACAACAAAAACTTGGAATTGTTTCAAACGTCAATGATTGATTCAACGTTTGCAAAAAAGGAAATACACAGCTATGGGACCATTATTGCTGAGATAATATGGACGGGAAAGCATTTTGTTCGGCGGTGCTCAAGACTCGAATCTTATCTTGTGCTAAGAGTCGCCGTTAACCTCAACCCTACCGTATCTCTTCAGCAATCGTTGCCTCCGCGGTGCGTGCCATGCCCCACTCTGTCCGTATCTGGCTCAAGGCCGCCGAGCTCGAGATCGACATCAAGGACAGGAAGAAGGTGAGGAGAAGAACGGCGATGGATTCGTTTATGTCAAAAAAAAAGTTTTGGCAGATTCTGCAACCATCGTAATCGTGAATATTTAAGCCTAATCCAGCCCCGTTCATGGCTGGTTCAAGACTTTTCCCGTTCCGGGGCCTAAAATAATATTTTTTCTATGCACCGAATAATAAGCGCTTGTTCAATGGGCGAAACATGTCGGTTGATCGAACCAGGTGGATTAATCTCGCGGTTTTACAAAATAATTAAACTATTAATTTCCAGGTCTTCCGTAAGGCCCTCGAGCAGGTGCCGACGTCCGTGCGCCTGTGGAAGGCAGCCATCGAGCTGGAGGAGCCCTCGGACGCCCGTGTACTCCTGACCCGTGCCGTCGAGTGCTGCAGGTATGACATGGTTACGGTAGTCAGATTTGAGAGGATTACACTATGCTCCATTTTGGAGTTATTTTCCCATTAATGTCTTTGATGGGCACGAAAGGATTACGATAGCTGATATTTGGCGGGCGAGGAGCACGCAAGATTACGATATTTGCCATTTTGGGATTACGATGTTTGATTCGGATTGGGGGGATTACGCTATATGTCCTTTTCAGCTCGAGCACCGAACTGTGGCTGGCCCTCGCCAAGCTTGAGACGTACGAGAATGCGAGAAAGGTGAGATAATGTTTTCGGGGCATGGATTCAATACCAGGTGATTTGTTGTGGAAGTCGCTTTCAATATACGTACTTTATTAATTCGAAATTAATGGACTCGATGCTGAATGTAAATAATCAGGGCTTTCTTTTATTGCATCCTGGATACCTAGTGACTCGCAGTCGGTGTCGCAGTCAGTTTGGATACCATTATTCATTTGAAATTAGAGGTCATGCTGCTCATTATGGAAAAAGTGCCATCTTTTATCATGTCTTTGATACCCGGTGATTGTCGGTCGGTGTCGCATTCAATAAGGATATTGTTCATTTGGCCACGTTGATCGTAATCGAAATATTCAATATTATATTTATTACATCTCCTCGATACCCGGTCAGTGAATAAAAGGGTACCTACCGCGAACTATTTTCGGCGGTGGGTTTAGAATGATTTTTCGCCATCGGCGGGGGGTTTACCGCGATATTTAATTTCGACGGGCGGTTTTTCATCATTTTCGCTCGTTTTTGGCGGGGGGTTTACTCCCAGCGGTAACTAACGGTAATACCCTTTTATTCACTGTACCCGGTATTGTCGGCGGAATAAACGTTCCGGAGTGTACGCTCATCGCTCTGCGATCTCTCTTAACTGTTCTCTCGTTTCTCTAACCAACCAGACAACGAGAGAACGGTGGAGATAGATCGCAGGGCGATTAGCGTACAGTCCGGAACGTTTATTCCGCCGACAATATTTCGCTGTGACGCTCTTCTAAAATAGAGCCTTATATTTGGATTTCGCTGATGAAAATGGGATTGCCCGCGCTTAGAACTCAATTAATTATTTCTTGCAGGTGCTCAACAGAGCGCGCGAGCACATCCCCACCGATCGGCACATCTGGTTGAGTGCTGCGAAGCTGGAGGAGACGCGCGGCCAGAGCGACATGGTGGACAAGATCGTCGAAAGGGTGGGTGTATTGATAGGTTATTGATTGAAATATATTAGAAAAATAATAATATTTCTCACGCAATTTAGCAAAGGGGCAATTATCGTGGGTCATGGTCCGTGGGAGAATTTATGGGAAAAAATAAATTGGGATGTGAAAATTAATGTGGGGACGGAGACGGTCTGCTTTGGGAGACATCGTGGTAAAAGTAATTTAGGGATGGGTAATTAGCGTGGGAACGGAAACGGTCAGAGGGAAAAATGGGGGAGGGGGGAAATCCGTAAGAACAAAGTATAATATTATACTATTTTATAAATTCGAACACTTTGACTAACCTGAGATAAATACTTGCAGGCACTGTCGTCGCTGCGTGCTAATATGGTGGAGATCAACCGTGATCACTGGCTCAAGGACGCCGTGGATGCCGAGACTGCAGGATGCAAACTCACGGCCCAGGCCATCATGTAAGTCTTATTATTTTTGAGCGGTGAGAAGGAACGATCGCTTTCACAAAATATTATGTGATCAAGTTACAAGTTGTTGTCAAGCCATGTTCAGGTAAATAAGATATTTTTTGAAATGCATGCAGTTAGGGAATTATCTGAACTTGTGCAACACAAATATTGAACAACATGCGTATCATTAAATCACCGGGTTTCCGATCACAATATTTTACAGTGTCATAAGAATATCTTTACAGCAATCAAGTCATCGGCTTCAACATTGAGGAAGAGGACAAGAAGGCAACGTGGTCGGAGGATGCCGAGAGCTTTGAGCGCCAGGTACGGTGTCTCTGGGTTGCTTACGGTGCGGCTGGGCAGAGAACGGTGGGTCACAACATATACTCGATTCAGGGTGCGATTGCTTGTGCTCGCGGAGTGTTCGCCTACATGATCCGTGAGTTTTCGACGAAGAAGAGCGTCTGGTTGGCGGCAGCGCACTTTGAGAAGCAGCACGGAACTACGTGAGTGGAATAATGTTACTCTATTTATTTATGGAAATCGGTTTTCATTTCGATTATCGATTTTTCGAATTGCTCATTCTTCGATTTTCAGAGCAGAATACAACGCGCTGCTGGAGAAGGCGACGCAATCAGCACCGCACGCCGAGACGCTGTGGCTCATGCACGCCAAGAGCACCTGGATCGGTGGCGACGTCGAGGGAGCGCGAGCCATTCTGGCCAAGGTACGGTAACTTTGGGCTCCATCCTGGGCCAGATACTGTATCTTTGGGCTCGTGGACTCATCGCGTTACTGAACTTTTACTTTAGATGGTTCTCGCCTATAATAGGTGATACTCTTTTTAAATTGTGGGAAAGATGGGGAAGAAAGAAAACGTTCAATATACCAGGAAGTTTGCCGTTTCCCTATCGAATTAAATTTGTATTCCCAGAGAGTAAGCAATCAACCCAAGACTCGGTATGCAAGCACTCATCAATCATCCCTTCAGGCCTTCGAGCACAACGCGAACAGCGAGGAGATCTGGATGGCCGCCGTGAAGCTGGAGAGTGAGAACGGCCACTTCCCGCGTAAGTCGGATCATAATTATTATCAAAGTTATCATGGAAATTATCACCAGCGTAATTATTGTCATGAAAATTATTACTTGTCATGAAAATTATCACGAGCGGCAATAATGTTCTTGAATAATATCAAAGATGCCATGGAAATCATCACCAGCGTAATTATTGTCATGAAAATTATTACGAGCGAGGAAACTTTTCATGAAAATTATCACGAGTGGCAATATTCTTCTTGACTAATATTACGACCACTTTCCAGGTGCTCGTCGTCTCCTGGAGCGCGCTCGAAAACAGGCGCCAAGCAGCAGAATCTGGATCAAGTCTGTGCGCCTCGAATGGTGTCTGGGCGAGCTGGAAAGTGCCAAGAAGCTCATTGCGGAGGCCCTTGAAGCGTGAGTGGCTTGAATTATCGATTATTTATGCGCTTGAATTAGGCTTCATTTTCTGCATCCATTACTTATTTGTGGGCAGTTTTTGGTATGGAATGCTAATATTCCAACCAGGTACAACTATTGTTGACGATTCTGATTTGCCTTGTGAATTTCCTCTTTCCAGATATCCCGATGCCTCCAAGCTGTACATGATGCTCGGACAGATCTTTGAGCAGGAGAAGAAGTTCGACGATGCCCGGAAGGCCTTCCATGCCGGAGTTAAGAAGTGAGTACTTTTATTTTATTTAGTGTTCCCTAATCCACCTGGTATTTTTATTTCGAAAATGCTGTTTTTCCGAACTATTCTTTCTTAACGTCAACCCCTGAAAAAAAACCAAAATGACGCTATTCTCTGCAGGATCCCTGGCTCGATTACGCTCTGGATTCTTCTGGCGCGCCTCGAGGAGAGCCAGAAGAACATCATCAAGGTATCATCTAAATTCACTTATTATCGATCAATCGATATCTAATTTATTTGAAAATAATTTGTATATTACAGGCCCGATCGGAGCTCGAGAAGGCGCGTCTCCGCAACCCGAAGGTGCCCGAACTATGGCTGGAAGCGTCGCGATTGGAGAAGAGAGCGGGTACGTTAGGCAGAGATCAATCTGTATTTCAAAGTAATTGATACTCCATTATTTACTCGCCTTATTGCAGGCTCGAAGGAACTCGCATCGGAGAGGATGTCTCGCGCCCTGCAGGAGTGCGATTCGAGCGGTGCGGTTTTTATTTCTAAAATTAATATTTATCGAGTATCTTCAGTCTATCAAATCTTCAATTTCTTTGGAGCATTTATGCGGCGACAGCGATTTAAGGTTGCCTGGTTTCGAACTCGCCAGTGACTTGTCCCAATATTATATGAAAGCGGAAACGATTTCAAATCAATTCCTACTAATTTTCATTACTTTAGTTCCCCTACAGCGATTTAGAATTGCCTGGTTTCGGACTCGACTATGATTTGCTTTTTTTTATAAAATTGAAATCGAGACTGAATTAAATTCTGCGATCTGCTGTACCTTTTATGCAGCGAGACCGATTTAGAATTACCTGGTTTCGGTCTCATCCTGACCTGTCTCCAATCGAGCCTCTCCAAATAAGAGTAATTGCTTTTAGGATTCCTGTGGGCGGAGGCCATCTGGCTGGAGGATCGACACGGTCGCCGCACGCGCAGCATTGATGCACTCAAGAAGTGGGATATTTTATTACCTTCCCTAGATGTCGGTTTCATTCATCTGTGACAGGCAGGACCAGACAAGTACATATCATTGCAACGGTCTCAAAATGTGTATTTTTTCACAAGCGGAGAAAGTTTTGATGAATGTGAGACGCGGTTTCACAACGTACTGTACCGAAGTGGCATCATTTCTCTTCAGGTGCGAGCACGACCCGTGGGTGCTGCTAGCGACGGCGCGTCTACTGTGGAGTGAGCGCAAGGTCAAGAAGGTGAGTCTCCGTTTCGCCAATTGTTGATCACTGGTTCTCCATCTCTCGACATTGATAATAGCAGTTTCAGAAGTACGAAAACTCTCACAGAAACCCCCTACAAGTTCGGATACTTACTGTACTTCTACATTTTCTACATTGCAGGCCCGCGAGTGGTTCGAGCGTGCGCGTGGTGTGGACTCCGACCTTGGCGACATCTACGCCCACTGGCTCAAGTTCGAGCAGTGCCACGGAACACAGGTTTGTCGGTGGAGCACTAAAAATTTGCGTGGATCGAACAGGTGATTACGTCTGACTGTAGCGTTATGAAACGGTGGCTAAAGATCGATACAAAATGCATTTTCAAGCTAGCACCCGAGAAGGAATTTGAGAACCAATCATATTTTTGTCTGTAGTTGGCATGAATTTCGCAACAGTGTCAATACGTTGTATAGCTGATCCTTCAGTCATTACTGATGCCCTTTCAGGAAGAGCAGGACAAGGTCATCCAGAAGTGCCTCAAGTACGAGCCTCGGCACGGTGAACTGTGGACCAAGTACGTTGTTCTTTCATTTTGATTTGAAGAACCGCACGCGCTGCGGCTGTCCCTCATGTCATCATGTTATCATTGCAGAATATCCAAGGATGTCAAGAACTGGCGGAAGAAGACGGAAGAGATCTTGCAAATGGCGACTGCGCTGGTAGAGATTCCGACATAATTGCCGACCAGGTACTCGTGGTAGTTTCCCGCGCCAATTCACTCCAATTACCGTATTCCATCGCCGTTTTATCTACTTGATAGAAAATAATAGTAAAGAATCGTGCAATTTTGACGTTGATTTATACATTTGCAAGTGTCGCGTTCGTGGCAAGTTCACACTGCTTTGAAGATTCCATATTTTACTCATCATCGCTTGTTCCCATGTGTCGCTTGTATTTTTCCTCGGAAGATCCGAAAATCCAGAAAAAAATGTTTATGATGCGTAACTGCGTGCGAAAGAACATGTGGTGCAGATCAGTGGGAAGGAGACGAAGAATAACGGATGGTGGAAAAGGGACAGGGAAAATGGAGTCATGACCAGAGTCGTTCGGAACATACCACACTGTAGGACTATCGGACTGGACAAGGGGATTGCAAAGGCTTGGCACAAGGTGGCACTGAAGTTACTCTTGTCAACGGGAGAGAATAATCGGTCATGGCAAGCTGGCTGCGCCGGAGAATTAATTGAAAATAGAAGACATTATTTATTTACACTCTTTGGCTTGCGCTGTATGGGGAAAACTTGCATTTCGCACCGGGACGAAAGCCACTTCAACGTCATAAATATGATAACACTCATAAAATATCTGGTGAAGACACAAAATAGGCCTAATAATGAATAGCGGAGCACATTGTTTTATTTGCTGCTAGGGGAACACAGATGGAGTGAGGTCGAAAAAGGCGGCATAAAATACTGGGAGAAAGGCTGGATGGAGGCAGTGGGGGGTTAGTTGTCCTTTTTCATAAAGGCTCCGAACATTTCCACGGGAACAGGGAAGACGATGGTGGAGTTGTGCTCGGCTCTGAAAATATACCTTCTCTGGAGATCGATACCGCTGAAACTAACGCGATGGAGCTGAGTGCTTGAAGGTGCCTCAATTGCAACGCGACAGGGTTGGCCTGGATGACGTCGGCGGCCTCTTTGAGGGCTCGTGATGCCTGGAAATTTTCATGTCACTACGTTTTCGTTTCTTGACCGTTTTCGAATGATAAAGATAACATTCATATGGATTCATGTACTCCACGATGGTCACTGCGACCAGTCGATACTTCGCTTCTCAAAAATATATTACTGCAATTATCGGAAGCATTTTTGCCGGCTTCTGTGCAAATCGCAAAGTAATTTCGTTTAATTATTCAATTTTCAAGACCTGTAAATACATCCCTTCTCGAAAAATGTGTTACCGCAATCATCGGAAGCATCTTTTTCTCAGCTTCTGTGCAAATCGCAAATCAATTTCTTTTCAATTTTCACGTTTTTCATAATCTTTTCCGCTCATGTCTTTCATAATGTCAACCCTTTTCTGTTGTTTTACTCACCTTCTGCTCTCCCTCGGCAGCGACGACCTTGGCACGCGCCTCTCGCGCAGCCTCGGCTTCGGCAGCCATGGCTCGCGTCAACTGCTGCGGCAGGCGGATGTCCTTGACTTCGACTCGCTCCACCTGCGGAGAAACGTATGTTGTTTTCTTGTCTTTATTTCTTTCTATTATATATATTTTAGAGCTATAATTAATTATTTACCACATGTAACATAACTCATTTTTTTCATTTTTTTCATTTTTTTCATTGGAAGTTTACAGAATTGTTTTACTAAATTTTTACATTTTCGTTGTCAGGCATCTTTTACCTTGACGCCCCAGTGCTCCGTGCCCTCGTCGAGGATGGTCTCGCAGAGTTGCGCGATGGCCTCGCGCTCTGTGAGCATTTCCGTCAGCGTCTTCATACCTGAAAGGTTAGAATTCATTAATTTTCCAAACTTGTTCTAGGGCTTAAACGAGTAAATAATTAAACTTGTAAGGAATAGAAAAATGCATGGACAAATTTCAATCCTTCGTGATTGTCTTACCGAGCGCATTCCTGAGCGTCGTTTGCGCTAGCAGCTTCGTCGAGTAGATGGCGTCATCGACGTTGTTGACGGAAGCGATGGGATCTGGGGAATTTAATATTCTATCCCTTCTCCTCTCTGTCCTCGATTACCAGACGTGCGGAAATACACGACGGCATCGACAGAGACCGTCACGGAGTCCTTGGACAGAATCTCCTGCGGCGGCACGGCGTAGGAAACGACTCTGAATATGAGCAGTTGTGTGTACCCATAAAAAGGGCAAAGGGGTTTGCGGATCGGTGGACCTCGGATCGCGATAAAGGACACTTCTCTGGGGATTCCTCCCTGACTCACCGAAGGTCAATCTTCCTGTACGTATCGATACACGGGATGATGAAGATCATTCCGGGTCCTCGGGCACCTTGAAAGGAGCTGCTTCGAATCTATTCTACTAGTTTCTTCGAATCTATTCTCCTAGTTTCCGAACCTCCGAAGATCAGTCGTCCGATGCGGAAGATGACGACGCGCTCGTATTCCTTGATGACCTGGGAACAAAGGTCTATTGTCGGCGATCAAGACGCTTCTAACATTTCGTTCCGTACGGGCCTGTTCTCTTCATTGAAAACGAGGTTTCTCTCGTCAATCTAGAGACAATGGAGATAGTTTTTCTTAGGAGCGAAGTCATGACGAATTTGGATCGCCGACAATACTCTATGATCGTTGACCTTCGAGAGAAGTAAATGATCCTTGCTATTCGATGCCCGTAGTAATTCGATCTTTTGCTCCCGCACTACAATTGCGGACAATGAGGCCATCGTTCAACGACGAAGCCCTAGACTATAAACAAAGCTATTTTGGTAGGCTTAAAGAAGGAGTAGGAGGAACTTTCAAAACTGAGATTGAGGCATTGTCGGATGTAGCTAGTAATGACGAGCAGTTTCATAACACTCATTCCTGCCATACTATTTTCTACCAGGAGTTATGGCTTTCCGAAAACTCGTCCATAAGATACGGTAGCTTTGAGCAATCTAGTCTGCGCGCCGGATTAGCGCCTTGGACAGCCCTCCCCGATTCCATGGAGCAATGGGATGTTGTCTGTCTGCGGTGTGGAACGTTACCAGTTTGATTCCGCTGATAGGAAATCTTTACAGCGTGTATTTGCAAACTCCGTGGTGTTACCGTAGTCAACTTTCTGTGATATTTGTCCCCAATTGCCCCAGCTGTTTTACGGACCGGAATCTTCCTCCTACTCCTTCTTTAAAAGTGAAAAGGGGACCTCAATTACAAAGTGTACAGGGGCGTTTCAACATTGGTAATCTGGGAGTAATATGAAGCGAGAACTCACTTTCAAGCACACGCACATGCTGAAGGGGAAGGTGAGGATGATGAGGATCCATGAGAGTACCTGCAGAGAGTTTCGCCTCATGGCCAATACCAATGATTCTTTTTATTCTATGCGCACTCTTTTAGAATCTTGGTTCTTTTGTCTTGCTATTTCCTTTCTTTTTCTAGACGCTTAGATATATTTTTCAAACGTTACATTTTTTTTTTGGAATTAACTGACTTGAAGTGCGTATCCGAAGATGAGTCCTATCGTTTCGTAGTCCGGCGGAACATCCTGTAGTATTGTGACTCTCATGCAATGAGGAGCAAGGCGCCAATCATTGTCATCACCACGGCAATCGTTGGCTACGCGGGCATTCTCCATTTCGATACTATTCCTCCGTCCCTAGTAGGGTTGGCCGAACGAGGCCGATTAGCCGAGTACTCGGCAAAACGAGACAGTGACTTTTTATGACTCGAGTACTCGGTTGCTTACCGAGGCCTCGACAAGGAATGAGACGGGCGAAAAACTGAGAAGACTGAAGGAAATTTAGACGAGACTCTCGGTAGCTTGCCGAGGCCTCGGCAAACAGTCGAGTCTTTCGTTTGGTCTGCAGTCACTGTCTCGTTCTTACCGAGTACTCGACACTCGTCTGGCCAACCCTAGTCCCTAGTAGCCGCGCCCTAGGCATGCTTTAGTGTCCGCGCCGTTCGACCACATCCATTTGCTTGATGCTTCATCAAGGAAAGAGGCAGGCGGAGGGATCATTTCTTTTCTTCCTCCCCGTTCTACCGACAATACCTAGAGAGTTGTTTACACCCACCAGTGTTCAACGTTGACGGGCGCAGGGCCCCCCTTTCTCCCCTCCCTCTCCTTCCCTCCTTTTTCACTCCGACCGGGCATGAGGCATGCACAGACGACGGACAGAAGCATTCCTTCTCCTTTCTCTCGCTACTGAGTGCTGGCGGGGACGAACGTAAAAAGTGGAGGGGGAGGACCTGTGCGAGTGCCCGTTCGCAATCCATTAGGGAGATGCCTTTTACGGAAAAGCTCCCCCATCATGGAAAGTAATGCTCTGCATGTGCGAGTGGGATTCTTTTGTGGGCGTGGGTTATAGCAAGTGCGAGTGTCGTTTATGCGGAACCCCGTTAGTTATTGTGAATCTCACGGCCAACGCAATTAAATCATCGATGCCGTGTGTTGTGCGGCGCTTGTGCGAGTGATTTTTTGCGGAGGTGTCTTTGCGAGAGCGAGAGAAAGAAGAAATGGCCTCGGAGCTACGCCGAATAAACGAATATGTATATCGAAACGAAACATACGGCAGTACGTACTTGCGGTGCTACCTGATTGCTCGAGGGCGTAACCCACTGGGGCTCGCTTCGAGGCTCCTTGCCAGCCATGGGAGGGGGTCCTCCACCGCCGCCGCCTCCGCCTCCTCCAGCGATCGTCGAGCAACTACCGATGCGGCCTGAAAATATTTACTTGTCTGGCCATCGTCACTATTCGATCACGTTAATTTGATTCATGTAGGACGTCCAATTATCTTCGAAATGAAATGCTAGCAAAGGAAATTTAATTAAGAAAAAGAAGCAGAGAATGTTCTACGACCATAAAATCAAAACTCTTCGGAAGGGAGGAAACGCGACCCTCGGACGGAACTCATCGACAAGCGCGAATCGGATGGAAGAGTCTCTACTTGCAGGCCGACTCCCTATAGTTGGAGCGCCCCTCCTCGTGTGAGGTAATTTAATCCAGCGCCGATAGGCGCAGAGGCATATCGATGTAGGCCGCAGGTTGCTTACATCCTGTCAGCACAGGAGTTTCAATTCCGGCTGCGGCCACCTCACCGAGGGAATCAGGAAGGTAACATCAAGGTGCTCGACCTCGAATCTGGCAGCTTCTTCATTGCCTTTACCTTTGCCCCAACATGTCAAGTTGCGCAAGTCCTCCAGCGAACATGATGAAACTCTTCCAGCTGCATTCATGCAGCGATAAAATTCCAGGAAGTGTCCGGAAGGAAAAGTGCACTCGATGGAGAGAAAATGCGAGAGGAGACCGACCGATTGTATTACTACTCCCGAGCTTCCCGGGATCCTGGAGGGAGAGAAATACGAATGAATATATAAGGCCGACTGGCAGCCCCCCCCCCGCTTTTCTCACGCTCGGCTCGCAGTGTCTGAGACGGCTGGACGGCTGAGGAGGACCCGCAGAATTACACACTTGTTCATCGGAGGGGAGGAAGCGCTAGCTTTCACACACTGACACTCGCCGGGGGGGAGCTCTATTTTCTCTTGACTCTAATTATCCGGAGAGCAATTGGAGAAAAGAGGCCCCGAGATCGAATCGAGAAGTAAATCGATCAAACCCCGAGACAGATGTTTCGAGGCACTTCGATAAACTTCTGCGGTCGTGAGTAGACGGGGACACCTGACAATCGTCGGGGGGGGGGGAGGGGACTCGACATAGAGGAAGGAGAGAAGGGAGAAGGACGGGGAGGACTCTCCGGAGTTGCCTCGACTCGACGGGATCGGTAATGCTGCCCCGGGGCAATAAAATAGGGGGCATGCCCTGAGAAGCCGACCTAGGGCTCGGTAAACGAGAACGTGAAAGGTTAAGCTATGCGTGATCGCGGCGAGAAAGAGAGCGGGGGGCATTTAGCGCATAGCCAAATAGAAGGCGGAGATTCAATGATGAATAACGAGGCCGACAATGGGGGACTTTTTCTTGTGGACGGCGTCAGTCCGGAATTGGCAGCAGCGACAGCATAGAGTAGGGGGGAGTGGAAATTTCGGGCCCAGCAGCAGCCAGCATGCTGGGGCATGCGGGCCTACTCCCTCTCTCCCCCCAAGAGAGAATAGAGGGTGAAAAGAGCGCAGTGAGAGCGGAGGGACAATTGATCTGTCTCTCCGTCCCTCAGGCAGGCCCGCAGGCTCCTTCCCCCTCCTCCTAGCCCTCCCGGAGAAGAATAGACTACGAATGCCCCCGCAGAAACTCTGGCCGACGGAGAGAAAAGGCCTGCTCTCGGTTAGGCTTCAGCCCCGGGAGAGTACTGAGTGCCCGGGGTAAAAAGAGGCACGAGTAAAACGAGCTGGGAAGTGAGAGGCTTGAAATGACGTGAGAAGGCGGGCTACAAATTTGCACCTCTTGTACGAGCGAATCGGGAATTGTGGCAGGGTGGGAGGTGTCCGTTTTTATGCTATTATGAGGGACCCAGGAAGCGAATACGCGGGAATCTTTCTTTATAGTGTGGGATTTGTGCTCCGTTACGTCCTCAGTATACTAGATCTGAATACCATAACAGGTAATCACTAATGACTTCTATAACCAACTTGTTTTATCCCTCTGTTTATGTCGGTGCTGTCATAAGGTATGCAGAACTGCTCCCAATCATAACAAGAAAGGGTAGTTCAGCGTTTATTGTTGGGGTCGATATGGATCAAGATTGTGCAGTATTGCGCCTTTGATTGGCAGCAAATTACATTCTCTAACTGACCACATTAGATGACGACTGAAAGGGGGAAAAGTAATGCATCTGGGCAGTGGAAAGAGGAAAGGCAAGTGGAGAACACCCGCAGGGGGGGGGGGGGGGGGGAGCCCAGAGAGCGGGCGGCCCGGGCCCCAAGCAACACAGGGGGGGGAGGGAAAAAATTTAATAACCAGGGGGGGCCATTATAATTAAAAAAAAAAGGGGGGGGGGGGGGGGGGGGGGGG
>JACMIG010000588.1:0-11800 GCA_014805385.1 Levipalatum texanum
AGTGCTCAGCCACAAGTGCTATGCAGCAGCGTGGGCCAGACGTTGGGCGACAGTTTCCGCCCAAGACCCCCTCTGACCGATCAGGGATCCCAAAGATATGGCACTTCGAAAAAGCTTGCCATGACTTTTGGCCCTCACTGTACATCGCAAGGAAACGCCTGATTGAGGTTGGATTACTTTGGTTTCCCCTGACACTCCCCGCCGACCATGCATTTCACCACGAGTGAGTGAATCGGTTCGTTGGGAGTCCTTACCCTCCCCTCCACTCCCCGCCGACCATGCGTTTCACCACGAGTGAGCGTAGGGTTGGTTGGGAGTCCTTACCCTCCCCTCCACTCCCCACCGGCCATGCGTTTCACCACGAGTGAGCGTAGGGCTGGTTGGGAGTCTTTTCCCCACCAAGGCAATCCACCAATGCCCCCTCATTTCCCGTGAGGGGTTTATTCTTTACATGGTAACGGAGGCGACGTCGACGTGGAGGCAGTGGCCGGGGATGCAGTCAGACGAGGTGGAACGCGCTCTATCGAAACGACACTTCATCAGTTTATTCAGCTCTCAACTGATGGCTCCCTTCACTCCCTGCCGAAGACGCCATTCAAGAGTAACAATGGTGTTAACAAAAATGATCGTTATTGTTAAAGGAGTTGATTACTGTCGTGGTTGCCTCGTTGTCATTGTTTTTGTTTGTTTCCTTCATGCCAATTTTCTCACGGAGGGATTCGTTGAGGTGGTCGCGGAGGTCGTACGAAAGCGGTCGGTGGTGGTCACATAGGTATTGTCGAGAACCCGAAGCGTTCAAATTCCCACGCTCGGACAGTACCAAAGACGGACTACGTGCACTTTTGATTTAATTCTTCTAACCCCTTTTCACGGCCGTTTGAATCACACAGGGCATGAAAAGGGGCTAGAAAGGTAGATCAAACGTGCGCGCAGTCCGTCATCGGTCTTGTCCGGGCGTGGGAATTAGAACGCCTCGGGTTCTCCACAATAATAGATGAGGTGATCATGGAGGTTGTCCCGGTACCACCTCAATCACATGGACGACTTCCGGGACCACCTGCGGTACCGCCTGATCGACGATCATTGGGACCACATGAGATAAGCACCAGAGATCAATTAAATCATGAGGGACAAACAAAATCCCTGAATTTTTATATTTTCTTATAAGTTTGAAGAAAGGGTCTCTGGTGCTGGTTTTTTGAAGAAGTGTTCATATTTTTCATAGACCTCGTTCATTGACCTCAGGACTGCGTGTTTTTTCCTCGACTAAATTGTGGAAAACAGTTAGTTTGTTATCAACTTTGAACATTGATTTCTTTCCAAAATGCTTTTTACGGGTCCAATTTCGATTAAGTTACGCAAAGATACGAACAAGTGAAATAGTGTGCTAACACGTTTGCACGGTACTGTATAGAGGTATGGAATAGTAGAGATTTCCTATGGAAAAGTTTGAAGGTAAGAAGAAGAATCAGAAGATTTATACACAAGAAGAAAAGGTCAGAAGAATCATTCAAGAGATGAAAATTTTTCATTATAATTTTTATTTTTAAATGGATGATGCTGAAATATGGAAAAACAAAGTTGTGCGTTGCCAGATAAATTCAGTATCCGGCTTATGAGATAATCCGTAAAATAGTTCGTAAGCAACGTATTTTCAGCATCGGCCCGGTTCAAGGATTGACAGCGGAGAAAGTGTACAATGAGTTTTCGGCGATGGGTGAATGAGTGGAGAGGAAGTTGCCATTCATTGGATCCCCGGTGTCCCCTTCATTACAATTTTTGTACGAGTATGTACAACGTATTGCGTGATTACTCACAATCAGAATAAATTGCTTACTAGAATGTCAGTCACTCTTTTATGTCACTTCTTTAATGGTTCTTAGAAACCAGCAAACTATCATTTCTTTCAGGCGCTGTCACCATGGCAAGAAATTGAATGCTTTATCAAATGGAAAGATAAATCGCCGTCGATTAGACCTTTCCCATCATGCCCGATCTCTGCAGGGTGGTTTGGAGAGGATTTCTTTTGCAAGATTACCTCTCCGTGTACTTCCTTCTCCACTTCTTTCATCTCTTTCTTGAAGGCCTCGCTGGCGGCTTTCAGCCCGTCTAGCATCTTCTGGCGGAGCTCCTTCATTGGCGTGTCGTTGTCTTCGAAGAGTAGGACGAGCATCCTTCGTCCGACAGCTTGACCAGCGGGCGACATCTTCGCAACGGCGTACTTGAACTGAATTAAAGACTCAAAAATATATTATCGTCCTGATTTTATGTTACGGATACAACAAAAACAACAAGAACCACAAACCTTAGTATGGTACGAGGCCTCGAAGGCGATCACGTAGGGAAGCAGATACGAAGCGGCTTTCTTTGAGGCGGGATCCTTGACCTTGGAGGCGAGCTCCTTGATTGCGGCTTTCTTTTCGTTCCTCGATGTCGCCTCGTTAGACACGATGGTGTAGAACTGTGAGGAATGAGAGTTAGAGATTCTCTGAAAGAGGCATCACCGCGTCCTTAGTCGCATTGTCGAGGTTCCTGAACTTCTCTGCGAACCCGAGGAGATCGGACTGGAAAGATTCGTTAATACCAGAGGAAAGATTCCCGTTACTCACTGTGGTCAATGTGGAACCTGCCCACGCAGCAACGACAAGAGACAGGGCGGAAATGGCGAGGGAGCGGAACATTTGATTTGCTTCTGGTTGTGATTGCTAGAAGGCATGGCCTGCTTTTATACTGTCCAACTTGAATTAATCTTGTTGACTGTTCAACAGTGTTTGAACTTGAAAATTTGTTTATTTTCAAAAGAATGTGAAATTCCGAGAAAAGTTTCGCCGAAAGAATCTTTGTATGAGTTATTATCAACGTATCCTCGGCCTTTGGAATGAATTGCTTTATCGATCGAAAACCAGGACATAGGATCTCCATTGCCTAAGCCCTCGTCAGGGCGGCGATGCCTGTGAACTGCTGAAAGAGAGATGATCTTGAGGGGATCCCCACGGCTACCGTACCGGTCCGGATGCAGCCTTGTCAGCGGCGTCGAGCTCGGTCTTGACGGCATCGGGGGCGGCATCGTAGATGGCCTTGACCTTGGACTCGACGTCCTTCGTCGGCGTGTCGTTGTCTTCGAAGAGGACAGCGAGGATCTTGCGGGCGACATCCTGAGCGGCGGGCGACAGTTTCGTGATCTCGGTGTTGAGCTGAATGAAGTCATAAATTATTTAAAAAAAATAGGAGTTGAAAAGAGATCAGGAATTGCGGTAAAAACAATGCAGTTTCGCTATCGCCCGGCTTATATAAAATACTACTTTTGCCTTGATCTTGGACTCGAAGGCAGTGAAGAAGGCATTGGCCTGCTCAGCGGCTGCCTTTGCCGCTGGGTCGGCGATCTTGGAGATGAGGTCGTTGATGGCGGCCATCTTCTGGTTCTTGGAGGTCTCCGGGTTGTTGAGGATGGCGGTGGCTGCATGGAGCGTGGCATTGTCGAGGTTCTTGAGGTGCTGGACGATCTCGAGGGTTTCGGACTGGAAGAAGGGTCTATTGTGGATGATTCCGGATCGGTCTCACATCCATGTCCAGTGGAGCAGCGCTCGCGGCGACGATGAGGCACAGGGCGGAAAGAGCGAGGGAGCGGAACATTTTTATTTCCTAGCTCGGGCTGTCGAACTGATGGATGCCACCATCCTCTGCTGCCTTTTATAGTGCCAAATGTTATGGTAGGGAGTGGAGGTTCCGATGAAGAGAGGCGTGATTCGTGCAAATCCGTGGCCGCGAGGATGATTCGATTATCTCTGTGGTGAATCCGAGCATCCGAACGTTTACTTCTATTATTGGAGGGTCGTTTGGGGCAGTATTATGTGGGGGTACACGGAACTTCACAACAGCCACTCGTCTCGGTGCGACCGGTATGAATCATGGATGATAATTGTTGTGCGGATCATGCCACCCCCTCTCCCAAACTGTGTCATGCTCGATGATTGGGGGGATAGAGAAAACCCAAAAAGCGCCGCAAAAAAATCTGACCACTGAGCGGATCGAACGCCCAACCTTTCGATCTGGAGTCGAACGCGCTACCATTGCGCCAAGCGGTCATGTTGCCGACGCCGTGAAATCGTTATCACGGAATGAATGATGAGCATTTTATCAGGGGAGAATACGGTGCATGGCGGCAGATGCGATCAAAACCAAAAAGATCCGATTCTGCACCTGAAAAACTCCCTGCCAGTCCAGTTGACAAATGTTGTAACATTTTCAAATGGATTTCCCTGTCATTACTCATAGTTATTGTACCGCTCGGGGTGGTTGACTACGAAATAGTTCTCGGGCACGACGTCGACTTGCAAAAGAGGCAGAAAGTAGTCGGAGCTCCTAACTGGGGTTTGCAAAAGTTTTGACCACTGAGCGGATCGAACGCCCAACCTTTCGATCTGGAGTCGAACGCGCTACCATTGCGCCAAGCGGTCATGTTGCCAACTGCTCGGAGTCCTTATCACACGGCCGCAGAATGAATGGGGTGTGCAGTATCGGGCGGAAAGGGATTGCGACGACTATCGTAAAGGGCGGAAGATTAATCGAACGAAACGATAAAATCTCTCGATGACGCCACTTTCTCCCTTATTTCTCTTTTGTCCAATGTTTCCGTGTTTAGTAAAGCACAATTTATTATCTTCATGGCTGCACAAATTGGTGATTCCGGCCCAGACCCGCGTGGATTGTGTGAATATCATGGGATTCCTCTGTATCCCCCCTCCCTCAGTCCTGCAGGAGATCGTCCGCCCGCTTCTCGATCCACTCAATGGGCACCGTCGACTTCTTCAGAGTCGACGACGCCTCGGCCTTCAAATTATTTTTTTTAATCAAATTATATCGCTCCGCTAATCTCCTCTGATTCCGCCCTACCTGCGACAACTTGGCGATACGCCGCTTCAAAAATTCGGCATCCGCGGAGGCGATGGCAGTGGAGTCGAGACCCTTGCTGTAAATGTTGGCATAACGCCAGCCAGATTCTTGGCACGCTGCCAAAATTCCTAACCTAGCATCGGATACGATGGCGGTAAAGAAACCGAGTTCCGCGCTGTCCTTGAGGGTGGCCGCAACACAGATGTCATAGGCCAGTCCACATCCAATAACAGCTCCGATTCCAGCAGATCTCAGCATGTTTTCGAGGTCCGTCCTGCGAGGGAATTAAGATTAAATCGTTCCGCGAGTAGCAAAATAACGGACGCGCATGTCTTTGATCTACCGCTTCTTCCCCGTTTCAATTTGTCGCTCGTTGGTGCTCGATAATAAAAACTCACTTTCGTCCTCGAAGATTATCCTGGAAGGCGCTGTACGAGTCGACGAGGACCTCCGTTCCCTTTTTGATGAAACGAGCTCCCTGAATTATTTATTATCGATTTTATTCATTAATTCAATACCTCAACAATGTGAAGGAGGGGGTCGATGTCGCTTCCCCAGGAGCCCTGGACGCAGTGCGTGGGATAGAGCACCTGACAATGAGAGAGTCTTTTTTGCTCTTTGATCTTTGTTCTACCTGTGCGCATTGTGGGTGATCGAAGATGACGTTGTCGAATGGCTTCAGCTTCCTGCCTCGATCATCATCGGCAAGATCTCGATCAGCATTCCGGCAGTGCTCGTAGAATGAGACATGGTTGGGAGGATGCCAGTCCTGAATTTATCGATTATCGATTAAATTAATCGCCTTATTACCATGGTATAGACGACCAAGTCGGCTTCGCCCTCTCGCAGCAGATCGTTCAAAATGGGAATAGCTTCTTTCGGGTCCTGACCTGCTGCTCCTTTCTGTTTTAAAAATATTGTGTTTTATCCTCCCCCTGTCTCTACCTTGATGCTCAGCGACCCGCTGACGAAATCATTCTGGAAGTCGACGACGACGAATGCCACCTTGAGAGCGCGAAACGGCGCCACGAGCTCTGCCCGGAAGCGCTGCATCGACTCCAGCGAGCCGTGAACCTTCGAAGCAAAAGCGTTGATCTCGGGCGGGCTCGAACAGCCGACCTTCTGTGTGTTAGACAGATGTGATCACCACTACACCACGAGACCAGATGTATGCTCACCTGCGCGGCGCGCCCGACAATCCGACGGATGCGGACGTCATCGACGGTTGGGCCGACGAGGGAGCGGATGTCCTTGGAGAGCTGGTCCGATCCTTCGGCTCCCATACCCAGCTGAATATTGCAAAAATTAAAACGATTTTCAAGCTGTAAGTTACGCTAATTTTGAAAGAATTAATACTATAATACTAGTTTAATTCGTTATCGTAAGCCAATTTTGAATGTAAAAGAAACAAAGAAGGCAAAGGGAGAGAACGGGAGCGAGGTATGTTTCGCGGAAAGCAAGTGGACAACGCAGCGGGCGCGACTCGTAAGCACGCAAGGAGGACAGGGAGAGAGAGGAGGGGAGGGAGGAGGAGGGAGGGAGAAGCGTTCCCTTGTATGAGACACACACACAGTCGTGGCCGTTAGCACCTTTAGGAGGAGAGGAAGAGTAGAAGCACGGGGGAGCAGAGAGGAGGAGAAGAGGACGGAGGGAGGAGGAGGGAGAAGGATAGGAGGATGGAAGACGAGAAGAAGGAGATGAGTAGGAGAGGAGGAGAGCAAGAGGAGAGGGAAATGGGTGAGGGGAGAGGATGAGAAGGAGGAGAGAG
Source organism: Levipalatum texanum (assembly GCA_014805385.1). Classification (NCBI taxonomy): domain Eukaryota; kingdom Metazoa; phylum Nematoda; class Chromadorea; order Rhabditida; family Diplogasteridae; genus Levipalatum; species Levipalatum texanum. Next base: position 6,662 of record JACMIG010000588.1, read on the forward strand.
AAATGAGATGCAGGGCCCATTCACAGCTGAATCAGAGTCTTTTTTTCAGGGGGGGGGGGGGGTAATTCGAGGAGTCCGCGAGCCTTGTTTGCAGCGATCCGTTCGCTATTCGTCAAGACGCACTTTTTGATCGTCGTCCCCTGTCAATTCATTCATTGAAAATGGAGCCTGATCTCCCGACCTCGTACCTCTGATGTAGTTTGATCGCGGCGTTATCTGCGTTCGCGGATCTCGATGCGGCAAACATCGAAATGCAGTAATCGTTAATGCATTTTGACAGGTGATTCCGCGTCCCGCGCTATCGATTGCATTGGATAGGCAGGAGCGTTCGTGTACACACAGAGACACGCCAAAAGTGGCCTGCCTGCCCCCTTCTCTCTCCCCTAATCGCCCCCTCACCTACACTTCATTCTGATTCATTCGGTGATTCAACGCGCCATAGCACCTATCATAGCGAATTTAACACCCACACCCTTCGTGATTCTCTGTCGCCTAATTTTCGCATCTAAAGACTGTTTTACCTCCACTGATTTTTCGCCTTGGTTGTCAAGGACTTATTCCCTCTCCATGCTTGGGCCCTAACACCAGTGGACAGTGGAGAATGGAGAGAGAAAGAGTGGACAAGGACTGGGAGGAGGGAAAGGACTCTTTGCTGGACTCTCTGTCTGACCACTATGTCCTCGAGGCGCGCAGCCACTACTACTAGTAGTAGGAGCTTTGTTTGCTAGCCCTTCCAACTGGCGAGATGCCGAGTTGCAGCAATCCAATGGGTATTGAAGCGATTACATACATTTATCTTCTCTGGCAGGTCTGTTGCATGGTTTGGAACGGAGTCTCGTCAAACCCCAACCGTACTCGTTTCGCTGTCCATATTTGCGTTGGATTATTATTTTTTATATCGGAATGCGATATTAGAAGGGATTGGAGATCGATGCGAGCCACACCTTAGGATTTTGTGACCCCGTGCATCGAAAGTCATCGGGCACGTGACCGACACCGCGAATCACGGGTGGTGACTGTTGTGGCTACCGTCTCTTCCACTGCCAGCGGCTCAGTGGGGCACTCGAGTAATCAAGCCTCCCTCCCTCTCTCTTCCCTTTCATTTCCCTCATGGCCCTTCCGGGGGCATCATGCCCCATTCATCCTTCGATTCTCCGTGTCTTGAAGAGACGCAGGCGTACTGGTCATTTGCGTCCAGTCTCTCTCGAACTGCCCCAGGCCTCGTTTCCGGGGTGCCCCCATTTTCTCTCGGTCCTTCCTTGGCCCGTGTCCCCTGACACCAGCCTCGTCCGGGAGACCCTCTCAATTGAGCAACGAACGGCCCTAATTGCTGCCTCCCGCCTTTCAGCAGTACGACTAACGTGCTGACTAACAATCGCGGCGCAGGGCTGATTTTATCTCTATCGACAAGAGTTTGACGTAGAGATTGGTGCGATGACAAATCTACCTGCGGGGCGCTGACTCAGTTTGCGGTGGCATTGTCCAATTTTTCCCTTCCCGCCACTTCTCCCGCTACCTTTGCCCTCCTTCCAACCCCAGTGATGCATCGCCCGTCTTTTTCCGCTCCGCTTCCAATGATGGTTCGATCACATTGGACAACCTCTATAATGTTCGCTAGTAGTTTCAGAGAGTTCATTCGCCGTTTTTATTTGCCGCGCTAGGATTTCCTTGTGCTTATTTTTTTAAAAATTTATTGTTGCAGCTTTTGAATACGTGTAGCTTCGCGCCGTCCGACCGTCTTCTTTCGAGGCACTCGGGACGGGAAGCTAGGGAATTGGAACGGCGAGCGCACATCAACTAGGAATAAGTGTCTAGGTAAAAACTAAAAAAAAATAATTGGAAGATCGAATTTTTTACCTATATTTAATTACTTTTTAATATTTAATATATTTTTGATATTCAGTCATTTATCTATTTCTATCGCCATCCCTTTGCAGTCGCGGGAGTCCGCAGTAGCAGGCTGAAGCCATGGCCGTTGCTGCGCCCATTGCGCCCTGGGCCGATTTATGGGTGAGTCGGGCAAAAAATATTAGGCATGTCACCGATACGTCTGACCACTGCTTCACAAATCGGATTGGAACGGGCGTTCGAGGTGTGCGAACACATTGTTCCTCGCCACCACTAGCTTCCTTCTCGAGTGTTGGTTTCGCGTGACTCTACATAGAGGGAACTGTGTTGGTGCGACATAGAGCGCTACTAGCCGCGAGCGAAGGAACAACACGGTTCAAGTGTGGCACCGCTTGTCCGATGCTAAATAAGCAAAATGACGAAACGTCTGATTGTGTATAGTAATCCCTGCTGTAATCTGGCTTGACAAATATTATTCACACTATTTATTCTGGCATCAATCTATATTATCCACAACATTTTTCTTTCTGGAATTATGGCATCAGCCTTCCCCGATTTTAAAGTGAATTTGGCAGCTTCAAATGATGCCAGTCCCACACCCCCATAGGTGAGCGGGGGAATTTATTGAAGTGTTTTGCAAGCTCCCCCCATTCCCGCCCCAGTCGTACATCAAGTTGATGCCGAGAACGGAATGCCACCCATTATGCAAATGAAGGGGCCACCATGATCGTACACAACCATTGTGATCAGGGGGGACGGTTTCGATGATCTCATCGCCCTTACATTGCGTCCCGTTCGAAAAGGCATTTGTTGAGAGAAGAGTCAGACACAACAGCGATTGACGCTGATCGAATGGGGGCTGGAGTCGAGCACAGAAGCCGACCTCTCACAATGCTCAATGCAATGAGGAATAACGGGCGGAGAATTCCTCTGACTATGAATAGAGGCCGCCCTCGTTCTTGCCCCGTCTCCCCTCCACTGGCGCGGTGTGGCAAGAAATGAACCAAAGGCAGCCCTTCTCGTGCCATCGACTAGATCAGAACAACCCTGGTTCTCCTCGATCTCAACGCTCTTTCGATGTTCCCCCCATGTGGCTAACACGAACAGATGCTCCCTGATAGCAGAGAGAGTGCTTGTTCCTCGTTCTTCATGGGTGGTGCTCCAATCTGGGCCGGCTGACCGAGGGACCACGGCTAATTACGAGTGCACAGACAGTCACGTATCTCAGAACGGACTCTGATAGAGCACACCTCCCGAAGAGACGCCAGAGATGGAGAGCAGTGCCCTGAAGGGGGAGGGGCAGCATTATGCACGGAGAGAGAGGGAGAGATCAAGAGAATCGAGTAGTCCCCAGAGAAGAGACCCTCTGGGAGAGAGCAAGGGCGCGAGAGAAGGCTAGCCGTCCCCCCTCCCACCACCTCTTTCCCTACGAAGGAGGGCGAACCGCGGAAGCTAGCCTCGCCCACCCCGAGACAGGCTCTCTCCCCTTCTTGGACGGAAGCGGAGCCTATCAGCGCTGTTCCTGATTTCTTCCTAATTTCGGCTACCCTTCTTTCTACCCTGTCATGGTGCTCTCCTACGAGGCCCGCGGGGCGACTATTCGTGCCTCTGTAATGGATCTCATCCACGCTACCGCTGGTCGCAACGAATACGAAGACGAACTGCGATATTTTCAAATGAGATGGAAGGTTAGATTTTTATGACGTGTTGTCAGCTCGTATCCAATGTTGCTCGCATTTACGGGGGCTATCGCTTCCCATTGTCCGATTCGGACGCGCTTGATCGCTAAGCCTCGGATCCGTCTCATGCCCTCATAACCGGCTTCTCTACTCTGCATAGCAGCTGTCTTCCTTGGATAGGAGTAGTGCTTTTCGCCTCTCCGCGCGCACGATTTGATCCTCCCTCGGAAAGCATCCATCATTCACGCCACGCCTTACTACTAGTCGGCCCCTTCTCCTCGGCCGCAGTCTGGCATGAAACATGCTTGACGGATCCCCCCCCCCCATGCATTTATGCAATGAAAGCCCTTCTCGAGACCTCGCCAAAGTAAATGATCTCTCGTTTCCTTCTCTTCCCACCGTCGTTTCGATAGTACCAGATTACTATTGAACACACACGGGAAGAAAAGGGACGCATTGGGGGTCTTATGAGTGGATCCCCCCGGACACTGCAAAACGAATGCATTCATTCTCATACGAACGCGGAACGAATTGAGGAGTGATTGCACCTCTCAAGATTCCCATCCCTCCACTCTCATGCATGCGCCCATTTTCTGGACATCAAATTAGAGGGGGAAGGGGGCCGTGTCATTGCACACGCATTATTAATCCGGCTGCCTCTCACAATCTCGAGGGCCGTTCGGTATTCAATTGGATCCTTGCCCCTGGCAGGCGGTAACCACGGTGACCCGCGCTGCGTGAATGAGCCTGCCCGTCGGTCCCGTCCACCCTCCATGAGGGGAGGGGACGAAGTGCTCAGTAGTAGTCCTGGGAGGCGTAAGCCCCTCATGCGGGAAGACGCAGCAGACCAACAGATGCTTGATCTATGGGAGGGTGGCCGAGTGGTCACTACGCCCGCCTCCCTTCCACTACACTGCTCGTGGCGGGGCCATTGAAAGCTTGGAGAAGTTCCAGACTAGAGAGATCGTGGAATTGAAGGGGGGATCCCTCGTGATTTGACCGATCTTGGCTATGAATCAATGACAGACAGCTGCTGAGAAGATTGTACGATCGAAAATGCGACCATGCGAGCCAATCCCCTGTCCTTCCCTCACTTGACGCATATGCGCTAATTGACAGGCGAAGCTTGATGATGACCACCAGAAGGGAGGGGTGTTTTTGTCTGCCCCTCGCCTCCACTCAAGTGGTCACTATCACTTCATCTAGGGGACTCCCCCCCCCTGCTGACCCTTCAGCGTGAGGCTAAGGCGCCCCCATGTATTGTTTGCTGTTGCAAAAAGGTTGAAGTGGCGGTGGAAGGAGGAATTGCCGCTGGGGATAGAAAAGCCTCTTGCTTTCTTCTCCACCGCTGATGCTCGCGCATCAAATGAATCGCCAATCCTGAGTATCATTGATTCCAGGAGATACACACACAAGAAGGGGCTCCCCTATTCTTTGTTTGATTGGTAAGCAGCGGTGCCTGAGGGGGGAGAGGCTATCTTCGATGGAGATCGTACTCGCCTCTATCACATTCCCGGGGGGGGGGGGGGGGGGGGGGGGGGGGGGGGGGGGGGGGGGGGGGGGGGGGGGGGGGGGGGGGGGGGGGGGGGGGGGGGGGGGGGGTGGGGGCGTG